>VOMN01119946.1:0-49791 GCA_014899125.1 Orchestia grillus | reverse complement strand
CGGGCAACAACGGGGGCGCTCGCACGGGCAACAACGGGGGCGCTTGAATACTCGCAACGCTAGCGCATGGAAAACATAAAAACAGAACGGAACCGCCCAGCCCGGAGTCCGAGTTGTGCTGCAGCTAGCAGCATAACGACAAAATCCTGACTGGTGCCATGACGTAGGCAGGGGCGCGTGGAGGGAAGGCAGGACATGTTTGCATTAAAGGGAAGGTGTCGGCATGGGCCAAGTGGCAGGCGTATGTACACCCTGCAGCAGAGAATTTCTGCTCCCTCAGTTCACGACTCCCAAAATGCACGGCGAGTCCAAAACAACGAACCCTTTCTCAATTTGCTGTACATTCTTGGTAACACGATTACTTGCGCATTGTTATATTTTTTTACGTTCAAAAAGTTGCTTTAGAATTATAACCTGTACATAAAGATGCAAATTGGTAATCATGATACCAAATACAGTAAATTACAAAAGGTTCATTGTTTTTGACTCACCCCGTACAATTAGCTAAGAAAACTTCAAGACTGAAATATCGTGCCCCAGCGAGAGCATGCCGGTATCAATACCACAACAAATCAGCACTTCGGATGACCCCCGGCACTTACCTAGGAACTTGAGCAAAATGATGCACTGGTCAGGAATTAGTAACGAATGGGGCATTATTATGCAATATTTATCTAACAGCGAATGAATGTGAAATATAGCAACAATCTCACAAATCTGAGCATGTCCATCCAAAAAAGAACCAAGAGAGGAGAAACCAACGCAAATGAAATTGATTTCCAGGGTGCAAGTGCACATTACATGTCATAACTTCCCCATTTGACGGTAGAAAGCAACATCTAATTCCTAAAACAACTCATTAGCGGCTGTTTAGCTAACGGCTTCTCATCAAAAGAAGGCTGTGGAAATTGTGCAGGTGTGTCCGTCTCATGCTCGGTCCTCTTCGATTTTTCACGATAACGCTCAGACCCACACCAAGGATGGCCTGATAGACGCTACTGAAGTTCAGACCCGCCCACCGCATTCATTTGACGTCACGTATCGACTACCATTTGTTCCTCTCACAGAGAGATGCAATTCCTTCACGAATTCCCCGAATTAAAACATGAAGTCGGCGGCTCGCGATATTCTATAAATTGAACTCTAAAAATCTCTACAGAAATAGGACTTGGAAACTCTATACCCATCAAACGAAACCCTAAGAGAGCGAAGGGCAGGGAATACTTAGACTACAGAGAACAAGGAGTGTATGCACAAGGTGTGTTCTCACACAAGACCTCCTGCGCGTAGAAACAAAGTTAAGGCGGGCCAAATGACGAAGAGATTGCGAAAACGTTACGAAAATTGAAACAAAGTGGGTACAAACACTGAAGTCCCGAAGGCCTATCTAGAGCTGAGGTAACCTAGCCGTGCCCCCATGGGGATCCAATCCCCATAGCATGCGTTAGACAAATCTAACCTTATTGCTTATCCTATGCTACCTGAGGCCCACGGAAATGGGACCATGAGTCTTTCTGGACGGTGATTGAAGGTACTAACAAATGATACCGACTCATATAATTGTAAATTTACAAAATACCGCTCACGTTAGATAAATGTGGAGAAGCAATACAACTTTCCCACGAATTGAATTAAACGTCAATCAAAAGTAGAACATCAATACCCTCAAGGTTAGATAAGTTTCTACATTGTTTTAGCTTCCTACACAAAAAAAAAGAGACAACGGTAACGCTCCGGTTAAACCAATAACCCCTAAATTTATTTGGCGACAAAACTGCGCTTAGCATTGTACAAGAAAATGGCAGCACCCTCGTGCAACGGCCCCACAGAGCCTCCCTGGTCCTGGTCGGGTTGACTTTGACAATATTTAGACGCTGTACTAATTCAGCCAAAGTCTTATGAGCCCTAATCGGGTTTTTCATTTCAAGAGCTGAAAAATCTCGTCATACGCGGGAAACTCGAGATGAAAACTAGCAGCACATGTAGCCACGATTTGTATCCACGAACAAGCAGCGCGTTGGATAGGGCCGGTTCTTGTCCACGGTTTGCATTCACCAAGAAGCAGCAGGTGGAGAAATGTCGATGCTTGTTCGCTGCTTGTATCCACCGAGAAGAAGCACGTGGGGGAAAAGCCGGTTCTTGTTTGTCGTTTCGATCCCCAAAGAGACAGCAGGTGGGGAGAACTCCGGTTCTCGTCCGCGGTTTGCATCCATCAAGAAAACAGCAGGTGGAGAAGCGTCTAACAAACTCGACTGGACAACCGCGTGATCGAGATCTAGGCAGGAGAGGAAATAAGATGGCCGTCCTCGCCAAAAGAGAAGAAAAAAGCGCAGCTTGTACATCGTATATCCCAAGGTCTGGCTACAACGGCTGTACGTACACCAACCAAGGACATAACATCCGTAGCAACAGCCACGCGCTCACGACTCGCGCTGCCCTCGCCCCAGCCATCGGTTGCAGGTTTGCAGAGCTCACTCATATTGAATGCAACACTAAACTTTCACGAGGCACTTGGGTAGATTTCCAGGAATGCTCTCCAATACAATGCATCTTAAAAAATTTTTCGTGGAGATTGTTAAAACCATGCGTTTTCACGAAGCCTTTTAGCACTCGTGTCCTGAAACTTCATCATAGAAATCGATCTTCATGTTTTGGATATTCACAAAGCCCCTTCAAAACTAACGTCCTAAAACTTCATCGAGAATGATCTTTAATAAAGCGGATATTCACAAAACCTTTTCAAAACGCACGTCTTGAAACTTTCGTATGGACTGATCGTTCAGGCAATGCAGATTTTCTAATGCAATGATGACGGTGTTTCAAACTTCACAACAGTCGAGCCACTTAACGAGCGACACGATAACAAACCCAAGTTCTTAAATTTTCTGCCCCGAAATAGTCTTCACACACGGTGGCTGCGTTTTATCTCTTATCTATTCACTAACACCCAGATGTTCGTGAGCAAACATGAACAGCCGTACACACGATCCTCTTGTCCCTGACCTTTGAAAATTATCACCGAGTCACGTTCTATTTTTGAAAGCATATCATTCACCCCGGGTCCAGTGCAAATTGGTTAAAAATTTTAAACATTTCATACCGATAAATTTTTCCCGTTAAAATTAATTTTAAAAAAGAGGGGTTAAAAAAACTATGCTGTGGGTAACCAAGACTTGAGTCTTCAAACGTTCCATCGAGAGAGCAGATAAAAAACGCATCAAATCGGAAACGATCAAATATTCAAAGCGAATCGAACGCATCAACCACGGGGCGGCCTCACGTACACACAGCCAGGAACGCTGTTATCATCAAAGCCTTGCGAGTGCCGTTAAACTCAGAGATTTCAAAATAAAACTGACGTCAAAGTGTAATTCCACTTCCTTCTCTCGTTTAGTCAGAAATTGGTAGCTCAGACATGATCCAATCGAGGGCGTGAAACCAGTTCCCAAGGCTGACGTACCGAAGATAAATGTCACAAACTCTGAAATAATAAATCTTTCACAGAGAAGTTCAGTCGTCAAAATTCATGGTTCATTAGGCCAGAAACACGTCACACCCACATACCACCAGAAGCGCTGAAAAAGGCTTCTAAAAAAAGGGCACAGAAGAGTGCTAACAGCATCAAGCGTGAATTTTCCAGGACACGTTAGAGTCAGCGAACAAAAAACACAATCCTGTCGCTCGAACGTCAAGTCTTTTTTACTGTAAATACTGCACTGAAACGAGATGAACATAGAGAAACCAGGAGCACTGCTGGACACGGTTACGAGTGAAACACGAGCGTATTCTGAGAACTTACATTAAAAAAGAAATAGTAAAAGATTTAAAGATTAAGAGATCCTAAAATGGCTACGTAATTATAAAATTTGGCTTCCAAAAGATATATGTCATTATTATATAACTTGTACAAAAAACATAAGAAAAAGAAACAGACCAACTAATATAAACTAATAATCGGTGAGCTATTGGATCTGTATAATTATAGAACGAAATTTACAAGAGAAAAGTAAGTAATTTAGAAGATGCACAACAAAACAAATATGAATTCGCGAGAAAATCATGAGTTATTGGCGTTTTTATCGAATTGCTACACTTACACTGCGGAATAAAATTTAAATTTTGCCTCGTGCATAAGTTAAACAGCATAATTTCCACTTCCTTTGTGACTAAATAGCACAAAATTATTCATTCTAATGCTGGAGCTCTGCTCACGTGGTCAGATCAACGAATATTCAAATTTGCCTTCCATCCAACGCAACACCAGTCATGAACAAAATGCAATATAATACAAAAGCGAAGTTCCGTAAGAATAAAGGGCATTTCCTACAGTTTTACTACAACAGATGCTCAGAAATATCATGTATTACTTATAAATATAACACGTAACTCAAGGCATGAAAGTCACGTTACATAACGCATCGCGGTAACCCGACTCACACATCGCTGTGCACCGCGTCCTTCTCCAAACTAATATTGAAGGTCACATTGGTTACTGCACGGTCACACATAAGATAGCAAACACTGAAGTTTGCCCTCGGTTCCACTATGAACGATAAACACGTGATACTTTTTGACAAGTTAACATACAAAATTATTATTGTTATCACATTAGGAGTTTGACTACGGTGGCCTTTCATGTAATTTTAACAGTGGAACTCGGTTTCAGTTTAAAGTTCATTACCAGTTTCAGGTCTATTACCAAATTGCACGGTGAATTTTCTATGCAGTCGAAGTCATAAGAATAGCTCGGGAATCCTACCTATCCTACCTCAAGTCGCTGAAGGACCCAAAACAGAACAACTCTGACGTGGTCATTGGAAGTGGTTGAATTGAAATACAATTATAACATGACGGTTAACACATCGAGTTGGAAACACAAGGACTCGATACCTCAATGTTGGTATTATTTATCGTCATCGATTAATTGCGTCTTTGTGTTGTCCAATATTTAGGAACTTCTTGAAACCTGAAACGAGTCTCAGTTATTACTGTAATGGAAAAAAAAATTCCAAGTTGAGAAAAACAATTACTGCATTTTATGATCTCAGTAAGGTAAGAGTCCCCTTCATGCAATTAGAAACTATTAAAACACATTTACTTTTGTTCTTAAGATGACCACTTCACGGATTTCAGTGCCTAAAATTTAACATAATGTAAATTTTAATACGTTTGAATTGAAGAGAAAACACGAATTAGAATAAAACTGCCACATTTGAAATAGATTACTTCTCTGGCAAAACATGAAGCCGAAAGAATTCAAACAGTATATCTCACATCAAAGTCAACAAGTGAAGCCAATAGATTCAAGGTGAAAAAAGTGACCGATCAATATTAATGGCACATTTAGACAGCTCTCTAAAATGAGAATTGTTAAACTTAAAAATTTCCAAGGTCCCGATGAAGATTACCGCCTTTTCAGAAGCCATCAAACGCCGAATGCCCGAGGTTCTTGGTATTTCCCGCATTGGACCCCATAACTATAATCTTTGCAGTGCGACTGCAGTTATCTTCGTTTGAAAAACTCGCAGTAGCCTACTGTGAATACGTACACGATAAGACTGCACTTGGCTTCGAACGAAAAACTAAGCGTAGCCTTATAAAACGGGCCCACAGAATAACACCAGGTAATCCTTGAAAAGTTAAATAAGCTATTTTTCCCGCACACGAGAGGAAGAGCAAAAGCGTGCACGTTGGTGACCCTATAATTACGACCGCACGAGCTCAATGAGATGCCGTTTGCCTCGCACATACGTCACTCAATGATGCGAGCGCCACAAAGAAGTCTCCATAATGCAGGGTACCTGGCCACAGCTACAAGCACAGCAGTCGATTGCGCCCACAAACACACTGCAGGGACTCTAGCTGCAAGATAACGGATCAGCAGCTGCACTGAGTTTTCTCTAACTTTTCTCAACGCGAATGACAGAATTCAAACATCGTTTTGCGCTCTGGAACCGTTGTTCGTTCCATTTCAACCACGAACCCGAGCCTCACTTCAACGATCCATGCTAGAACGAGAGCACATAGATCATCTAGTTCGTAGCCGACGTGAAACTTTTCGTTGCTTATTCTTGACCACATTGCGTTAGTAATCCTTAGAGATATTTAAGAGCAAATGCTGTTCTATATACATCAAGTGCAAACTCAATGTGACCAAGAGAATATTTACAAATCAAAAACTTGGGAATAGTTCTACGACAATTTTTTTTTCAAAAATCATGCTTTTCAAAAGTTTAAAAAAAAGCTAAACTAAAATTTAGGTGTGACACTTATCACTTAAGAATAAATATCATAGAACGAAATTTTCTACTTCAACTCCGATATGAACTTTCACTTATAGTACGATCAGCGCTACGTTCCGCATACGAACAAAGCAAATTTTTAAATAAATTCAAAATAAGAACGTCGCTATTCTACCCAGTCGAAAACAACCGCGGTCATGCGTGGGTCACTAAAATGGGCGGGGCAATCGATAACAGCTGCATCCCACCGCGATGCAAGTAGTTTACAAAGGCAGATAAGAAATGAAACAAGCCAAGGAAGGGGGGGGGAGGGAAGGCGGCGGCCTGATAAAGAGGCAGGCAACATGGCCTCAATAGTGAAGCATGCGCCCAGAGGCCAGGTCGGGACAGCGAACAAATACAGCGATACAGCAGCGTGGCCTTCCTTATTATCTACGATGCCTCACGCTCCTCCACGGACTGGTGTGTCTGATAGCGACCACCACCTTCTCCGCAACACAAGGCTCCTATCTTACGGTCAAGCCATGGTCCCGCCCTGCCTATTCTTCAAACGAGAAGGCGAGAATTGCGCTTGGCTCCAGCTAAACAACGGATCTTTGGCTTGTTACATACGAAGAGCACCGAAAGCACTACCCGTAACACTTCAATTTTACATAACTCAAGCTAACAACCAATAGGAACGTAGCTTACTATACATTGAAGATGAAAGCAATACCGGCAACGCATGAATTTTACTTTACCCAATATGCATAACAATATCTTATTATCATCTGTCATTTGAGGCCAGTTTTAAATACTAAAGTAAACAGAACTGCTAACGCCGTCACTCCATATTGCATTTAGCTTTATTACGTACAAAAAAATAATGAAAACATATGAGCAAAATGATCCACAGAAAAAGTGAATAACGAGCACCAAATACATAAAAAGGAGGTATGGAAATAAAACATCAACTTCACAATGGAAACTATGAGTACGATTTCACACACTGAACAAGCCAGCAATTGGTGTACGATCAGTTCTAGAATGTTGCGAGTTTATACTACAAAGTAGTACGTTGATAAAACGAATAATTGTTACAGGTCCAGTTAGAAAATATTGAGGAAAAATAGATCACATAAAAAGCAGAGTATATGGCGTGATTCCAACATGAATCATTGTTCAATACTCCGTCAAAGCCATCACCTGACGGAATCTGAACATTGCATATGAACGGTTCAATGACATGAAAACAGTCTAACGACACGAAAACAATGTAATTATATGCATGCTTGCAGAAATTAATAAGTGAAAATTTCAAAGAGCTCAACAAGATCTTTATTAAGGTGGACAGTAAAAAGATAAGACAAAACTCCAAAGATTCCTTACCTTGAGTTGGTGAAGAGACGGTAGCGGGACTGGTGGTACAGAGACTGGGGAAACTTGAGGTTCAGCTAGAGGGGGCAGAGGGTGGTGGAGAGGAGGGCGATGCTGGGGGTACTGGACAGGTGAGCTGGACGGGCTGCTGGTCCGAGGGTACCCAGCAGCACTGGTCCTGGAATATCCAGCAAGACCGGACCTAGGATGCCCAGCTGCACTGTTCCTCACAGACCCCAGCAACGCCCTAAGGTGGCACTCGCCACTCGCCCTCAAGCGGTGAGACCTCAAAGTTCGCCTCTGCTGCTCAGGGGCTTCACTCTCAGGGTACACGAGGATCGAGTGCAGACCAGGATCGAGGGTAGGGTTCACTTGCGGCAGAGGAGGGACCCGGTCTGAGTAGGAGACGGAGGAGTTGGTGTGCGGAGAAATGGTGACGGTCGTCCGGGTCTCCAACACGAATTCCAGCGCCTCCCGAAACACACGTGCAAAAGCTGGCGTTAACTATGCTGGTGCTGGTCATGGGCACTGGGTCGAGAGAGTTACGAGCGATATAATAGAGAAGAAGCAACCAGCTGCTTCCAGCTAATCAAATTGGCACTGCACCACTTGGGGTATTTTGAAAGAGCACATGTGGATAGTGCAGAAGTTGTTCCCACAGAAAACTGCCAAATTTGGATGATCTTCAGGAGAAGAATGCTCAAACGCCCACACTGAAAAAGAAAATAATGTATTAATCATTGAGAAGAACTACCTCCTTCTAGTTGTAAATGGTGTAAAGCAAACGATAATTTCCCAGCATATATAACAAAAACAAAAAGAGTCTACATGCTGTTGAGTCAACATGAGTTAAATACAAAATAATTAACTCATCTGCTTTATGTTTGAGTGACAAATTTTGAGTAACAAAAGAAATTGACATTTAGTGTAGTATTCTTCCACAGAACTGCAGCTCCTGCTGTCAAAACTTTGCATTGAAAATTATTCAAGACTAATGAAATCGGAAATACTAGCTAACCAAGCATCTAGTTTGCCCATTCGAAACATTGGAAAACCATCAGAAATAAATTCCCTCCCACGGTAGCACACTACACACCTACATCAAGAGCTCAAGTCAGTCATGCACAAACTAATAGAGCTGCCTATTCAAACATTATTAAGTCAAACCCAGTCCATTCAGACAGTGTGCCTCACAAAACCACATTGCACAATGTGCCTCACAAAACCACATTGCACGATGTACTACATAAGCTAAAACTCAGCAGGTAAAGTAAATACACATTTTCCCACAGAGCCATAAATGATCAGTAGATAATCTGTACATGTTTTTTATGATGCAACTCAGATGATGCTGTACACCACAACTGGTATAACAGTGCAAAAATGCAAATTTTTAACATCAACGAAATCTTATCAAATAATGAATGGTAATCAAAAACAGTCACTATCCTCAGGATGCAATGAATAACTTATGTAAATGCAATAGGAGATCAACGTGCTAGAAAACAATTTATACATACAAATATTCGCTTCAAGTAGCTCTGGTGATCCAGTACCAATAAAAGATCCCCTCCATAATAACTGGCCAAGTCAGAACCTCCATTACCACTCTATGAAGGTACTATATTACCACAACAAAAGTACACAAAACACACTAACACAAGTCAATATAAGTTAACAAATCACTGCTTTAACAAGCCATTCTTAACCAGAAAAGAAATGAATATCAATACTTCCTAACCCTTAATTGCCCATTGTGTCATAACAGGCACATCAGTTTCAAGCTGGGAAGTTTTCGTAATGTGCCAGTCTTACTGAGATATATACAAGGCTACAAAGTTGCTTGTATGAGGCTAAATGTAGCCTTACCTTTTAAAATAATTTGGTCGCTCAAGGGCGACCCCCTTGATACTAATCTTAATTTGAAATCATAATTTCAGATATCATTCCCAAATATACAAAAAATTGCAAGTACTCAAGAGTTTTTCCAAGATGTGCTGCTATTTTCAATATTAAAGCAAAATGGGTCATTATTTCGAAATGTTTGTAAAATTTACAAAAATAAACTAATTGATCAATGCAAATCTAAAGTCAGATTTTTATTGCCCAGGTATGACATCTAATTCAAAAGTAACACTAGTGTATCTTCTTAACTAATAATAAAAACAGAAGAGGAATATTTACTCAATCTTACTTATGTGTAGTATGAGAAAAGTTTAACATTCCTAGACTATAAGAAATATGTTTTAACTCCTCAGATTAAAAGAAAAACTGGACATTTCATCATTGCACTAAGGTAACGTGTAAGAATTTTAATATTGAAGTGCTGGCTTCAGATACAGAGGTTATTAGAACCATCAATTATAGAATGATGACCTGCAACAAAAAGTTCATCATAAAATAAATAGATTTTAACATTCTAAATTAACCCATGTTGCCAGTCTTGGAAGCAGTATGTTAAGTTTCTTGGAGGCCTAGTAGGCTTGTAAGCTGACAATCGCACGACCAGCACCGGGGGAATTTCATATTGCTTATCTGTATGAGAGCCACACAAAAACTGCTGTCAAGGTCTTTGCCTGTGTCCAGGTCTATAATTATGTAACCATCCACTAGAGATTTCAAGAACTAGAGAACTGAGAAGCCTCTTCACATGAAAGTTTTATCAATATTAGGTAAAATTGTCCAATGTTGAAGCACCAGATAAGCTCAAGTGGCAATACCAAAACTGGTATTGGCACAGCTCCATTAGATACAAGAAAGAATATTTTACTCTCTAAGCATTTTAGCTACCACTAGTAACCTGAATATGAATAAAATAACACGTATGTTCATTTGCCCTAAAGCAACTGCTGAAGAATTGACAAGCACGGAACAAAAAAGAAACTAACCACAGTCTGTAGCACGGGTTAAAATGGATTCCTAAAAAGCTCACTTGAGCCAGCTAGAGAAAACAACATTCCTTGCTAGCAGGAACTCAATTATTAAAAAAATGGTGTTTTTGCAAGGTAGGTACATATTCAGGGTATATATAATAGCTAGAATATAAAATTCTAAAAGATAAAGAAAATTTGCCACAAGCTTGTATATCAATTCATGTAAATTGTATTTATGTTTTTTTCAAACTAAGAGTTGGATGGTATCAAATTGTAATGCAATGAAACTGGAAGTAAAACATGAAGATGTAGAAAAAAATTCAAGCTGAACTGAAAAAATGCATTAGAAAATTAGTTAACTAGCACAACTATATATATGATTTTGTAAACCAAGAGTAAGCACAAGTGTTGACACAGCTACAAAACAGTTTTCTTCTATTAAAAACATCCAATAAACAAACAGGCAATGCTTTTATTAACAAGATCAGTACTGTACAACACTATTACTAGACCTCAAATATTAATGAAAGAAATATGAATTTCTATTGTAAACAAAAATTAGTAATAAATGCATTTCTGATGTGCAAGCAAACAAACTTTCTGAGGCTAAGACTGGACATCATTGCTAAGCCAAGGCAATGTACTCCCAGGATTTGATGCAATTCCCAACAATACCACCAAATATTCAGTTTGTTCATATACAAAATAGCAGGGACCTCAGCAGCAGCCCCCATACGAGGTGCTCTGTGCCAGATGGGCAATGATACCAAAAACCAGCTTTGAGTAATCACCATTCAAAATTTGACTACACGAAAATTGTCAAAATTGTTCTTCATGCAGATATAAATGTGTTTTTGGTCTCACTATGTATACCCCTAGTTGGAAAATAAGTCATGGCCATAGAAAATGGTAAGAATAAATCTGGCATCTTTGCCTATCTGGCATGCAGTGCCTGTTTCTACCATATGCATTCCACAGAAACTTGGTACACAATTTGACAAGCCCACTCAATAAAATACTGCATGCATTCACCTCCATATCATAAGAGCACCACTGATAGTGATCCCTTTAGCCTGAGATAGATCAAGTGACAATGTAGATGACCAGAGAAGTAAGTGTCAACAAACAATGCAGTTGATGAAAAAACCTCTGATCCATTGAAGTTATAAGACTATCTTTACTCATCATAAACTCCTTATGTACATACTCACAGTCAATTGTGTAAAAAAAATATTCCTTAAGTATCTCCTGAACAATATTTATATCTGCCTATACAACAAACTCACTTTAATCCAAGGAATTTGAAAAGGCAGCTAATTTCTTAACCAAGTCAAAGAAACTAAAATGCTATGCAAGTGACTTCAGGATTCATAAACAATTCTTAAAAGCTTCTTTGTATGCTTTTCAACAGCAGAAGTTTGGTTCAGGCTATGATTGTTTTCCTTTTCCATTACTTCTTTTCAGACTTATGAGCATTCAACCATTCATTCCACTCCATATAAAAGAAATGGGCATTTGATGTCCAGGCATTTGAGTTGATTAGAAAAATTAGATGGAAGTACAGTACATCCAACAGCTTAACATTCATATTAAGCCTCATCTACTCTTAAATGGGCTCAGGGTTTAAGCCCATTCTTTGTTCATAGTAAAACTTTCAAAAAAATAAACCCATAAAACCCCAGAAATTCTTAACATTTTGTTGCAAGACTGGGAGTTTCCAACTGACAACCAACCTCCCTTCCCCTCATCCATTATGCATAAAAATCTAAGCTTGGGCCCTAGCTTGTGCTCAATTGCTCAAATTACACCCTAATTACACCTGCATAGGGCTCGGTTGCAAAATTCCTAACAATATACTGAAATTGATTAAGAGAAATTGCGTGAGTTGAAACACATCTGAACAAATTTGATTGGACTGTAGAAATTGTACGTCAGAAGAGTGAAGTTCACAAGAGACCAAGTTCCACACACATGGAGTGTAAAAAATAGTCTAAATTTTGGTACAAAGGTCTGAATTCATTCCAAAATTTGCTGAGATTTTAAAATACCTATATATGCCCCAAAAAAATCTATTGAACTAGCAAATGACTTCATTTAAACCTTATATTACACACTGTAAGTTAGATTAAAACAATTTCTCTATCAAAAGAGCAAATTCTTTCAATATCAAGAGAATTTCTGCATTTTTACACCCACAAAAAGGTACAAGATCTCATACACCTGTTTCAAATATGACATGTGGCAACACAGCAGAAAAATCATCTCTCTTAGGAGCACATCATAGGAAGTTGCTGCTGTTTTAATAGAAGAAGCAAGAGAATTGCAAGTACAGCATTAGTGTAGGCTCAATACAGCTTCTACATGTTCTATTCTAAGTTCACTTAAAAGGCTATCAGTAATGCATCATGCAGTTTAAAATATTCTAAACTGTATTTGTCTTGAACAAACAATTTAAAATGTTAAACTTTTAAGACATGTCCAGAAACCAACTATCTAAAAACAACCATTCCTATGAGAGTCAAGCAAAACACAAATATAGTTTTCTGACAAAACAAGTTTCACCAATACTATGTACTGATTCATATTCAGTTATTTGAATGGAATTGTAGAGAATTGGATGAATCTCTATTTATATCCATTATCTCTAGAATTCTTGCTAAGCAACAATTTTACAGCAATGGTAGATAAGAGAAAAATTCCATCACCCCTTTAAAAATTAGAAACTGCCAAAGCATTTACTACAATATAAACAAAAATTATAAGTAATACTAGCTGCCCACACTGCATTTATCTGTGTCCTGGGGGTGGCCTACAAAAAGAATGAGCCATCTAAATTTCAAAGATAACCTAAAGTACACACTGAAATAGATGGGAATGATAAATAGATTACCACTGATTAACTGATAATAAAATCCATTATTGAAACATTATTATGAACAGCACAGTTAAGAATAATAGGCACATATGGAGCCAGTTTCAAGATCTCCACTTATCAGCATGGATCTAAATGTTCCTCCTGCAATTTCATGACAGTTATGAGTTGACAAGAGTAAATTCATCAGTGTAGACAGAAATAATGGAAGCAAGTAAAAATATTATATCAGAGCCAGGATGTAATTAGAGGATCTGATGGTAAAATATCTACATGGGGCTCATTTTCTCCCTAGGTAAAGGGCCCACACTAAGCACATAGGGTGGGTATGTTATTGAACACTTCTAGGCCTACATTAAAACTGCTGAAAGTAATCTCTGAGTTTACAGGATCATGTATTCAAGAATTTCTTGTGGACAAAGAATTACTGTAGTCCCATATTACATGCTAAGCACACCACAGCATGAAATTCCAACACCACAGACAGTGACAACTCTTGACACAAACAACCACCAGGCTTAGCTGCTGCAATGTCACAGCTGAAATTTGGGATGGTGATTATTCAGGAACAATTTTGAGCTTCATTTATAACATCCATAAATCTTATCCCATAATCATTTTTGACCACTATTTTTCTCAAAAATGTATTTTTACAAATTCTTAAAAATTGTGACATTCATGTACAAAATAACTAATTTACAATAATGAGAATATGGTATCAATACTATGATCTACAAATAATTTTGGAAAAATATGATCTTACTCCAATCAATAAAGAAAAGACAATATGAAGCTTGACCAATAAGACAAATTGACCAGCTTTCAATTATGCTATAGAATTGTTATCTCATGTGATTAGTATTTAAGCAAAAATTAATGAAAATGTTGAATCAGATCAAGGACTTTGAGACCCCATGCTACATATAGTGAAAGTTGTATTAACTTAGCCAACAATAGAAAATCTTGAGAAGCTCAAGAGGAAAATTCATATCTTACACATACACAATATTTATATTCTTTATTTCTTTCATGAATTTCTTTTTAAATATTTTTCTCATTTATATGCAATTCAGCATTAAACCTAAAAATCAATAAGTCAAACAAAATAAAACTTTACATCAACCTTTTATTATCACAGTCTAGATCTATACCTATCTACATACTGGATATGAAAGAATTTATGTCCACAATGTTACTATAGCATAGAGACAAAAATGTGAAGAATTTTTCTAGCCAAATAAATGATGCTACATTTGGACATTTGTAAACATACACATTAGCTGTATTACCAATACAAAATAAACAGCAATATTTAATAAGATCTTCATTTTAGGTCTTTGAAAACTGTTACATCTTCAATAATGATTAACGGCTTCATTCATAAATAGAATATATTCCTAGAGGCAGCAACAAAAATAACAGGCTTTGCTGTATAAATTTTTATGGGCAAGATATACAAAAATGTTGTTACATAGCTTAAAAAGACCAGAGCAAATACCAGATTGTCTAAAAAATTTCATTATTTCATTAAAGTCTATAACTATTGCTAGAGACACAAAAATTGCCTCTATTCTGTAGAACCTTTATTGTCCTCAGCTATATAGTATGTGGATCTCAATAATCTTTTCATGATAAGAAAGTGGCAATTTTTTTAATGTTTTCTCAAAAGCAATCACCTAACATTAGCCTCTACCAAACTCTGCAGACTTGCATTTGATCAAAAAAGTGAAAAGTTTTACAATTGTTTCCCTATTGGGCATTTAAAATTTATACAACAATTCAGTAGAGTTTTAGACTGATTGAAAGCTATGTTTATACTATTGTAAATCTTTTCCAATATTTAATGAAAATCTAGATCCTGAACAGTGAACTAAGTGCCATTTACATTTATTTTTATCTGAATTTAAAGGCTTCAAATTCAAAGTACATTGGAAGATTTATTAATTTTTTCATACTCAGCTAGTCGGCTTCCAAATCATACATACACATCTTTATCCCTTCTTAGCATGCTAACGTCATTGTAGGACAGTCTTGTTGCATTTTGTTCTGAAAGTAAGTGGAACACCATCGGCTTAACCTTGCAAATAATTAGCCTAACTGCAGAAAATTAACTTCGTTCGAACATGCCTATAATTATGTGCATGAAAGCGCAAGAAAGCAAGCATCACAAATAACATTATTTCGTTTAGCTTCCGGGCCAGAAAGTAGCAGGAGTCAATAGGCCTTCTGAGAGTTCAAGCAATATTTGATATACACAACTTCCGACAGTCACACATTATATTTCTACTAGAAATATATTTTCCACGATTAGAAGATCACGAAAACATGATAAACGAACTGAAAGAATATAAAATAAATACATATCGAATCTATACCTGATATATCAGTAGCAAGAAGCCTTGTCATTGAGCACACGTTATCACGCCACGCACAACCGATGCACGATAACCACTCCTCACAGAGGCTCACTATAGACTGAAGCAACGGCTGTACATCAGCACATCTCGACAACCTCTAAGCTTACCCCAAACGCTAAAAAGTTACGCTAAAAGTGTGTGTATGAACATATGTTTGAAAACAACTTCACCACAAAGAAATAACTTTAAAAAAATATCAGTCCCATATACTTTTAATGTAAACAGATTCTTACCAATTAATTTTTTTCTTGAAAAAAGTATCAAGAGGAATAATTTTTATTCATATTTGCATATCCAAGCATCTATGATGTATCAATTCACAGAGAAAAAGAAAAAAAGAGGCTCACTATAGACTGAATACCAAATAATTAGTTAAGAAACTAACACCAATTTTCAAACAATCAGTTCCGGTTTTACGCATAGAATCACGAATGCACCATACGAGCACCATTTTCCACCTTGTTCCATGCCGCTCTCGCTTCTAAAACTACCTGGGTTGGGGGTCTACAGTGGAGAGGGGTGGGGGTGAGTGAACCCTCAAACGTAAGACCTCACATTTTCAGATCTTGGTGTTAACGTGTTCCACATTTGAGTTTTTGGCAACCAGCGTGTAGAATCTATCGATATAGTACCACTGTCACCGTAACGGACAGCGCACGTCTGACACTGGAAAAAGGAGAATGTTTGGTTGCCCTCAGCACTAACTTTTCGTACCGTATTACCGAACTCTTCCAAAGCTACTCTCTAGAGTTTGCAAGATAGAAGCTGCACTCTCAGCCACAGATTGAGTACCAAGCACGCAATCGATTTTACTAATCCTTATAATGTGTGCATAACTGCAACCCTAGGCAACATTGTTTTTGGACAATATCATGTAATATGTAATGTGTATATAACATTATTGTGTAGTCTGTGTATAACTGCAACCCTAAGCAACATTGTTTATGAACAATATCGTGTAATATGTAATGTGTATATAACATCATTGTGTAGTCTGTGTATAACTGCAACCCTAGGCAACATTGCGTACGGGTAACTGTTCCTGCAACCCCTCTTTTATACTGACTTGTACACCAAGCAATGCATATAAATAGTTATTAAGCAATGTGAGATGGGGGGATTTAAAGCGAATTAGATTTTCAGAATAAAAAAAATACCAGCATCGTTCTCATTGTCTCAGTTCTTGGACCATTATCTGTTTCAACAAGTACCAGTATTAATTAAGCTGTGGCAATGCTCTTAACATTTCGTAAGAATATCTATATAGGACCCTGTTGTAATTTTATGCAAAAAAATTCTACCCTGAATCGTTGATATTCCATTCTATATATTTAGTATCATGATCAGCGTTATGTTCTCCTTTTAGGCTGTGTCTTTCGATGTGAATTTCAATTTCACCAGGCGTGACGAAGTATTTCGTAGAATGATTTATGATTTTTCGATTATCCGTCAGATCGGTGCGAGCGAGGGTGATCGCCCAGTGAATTAGAGATCACAGTTTGAGGTATTACATTGATTTGCATACCTAAATATGCCTCTCTATTCTTACTTGGTTATTGCAAGTCTTGGTTTCTTGGTCAAGTGTGTCACCTAGTTCCAAAATATATAATCTTTTCTTTTCTCTAACAGACAAGTTTGTACAGTAAAACTGCGACCTTATATTTTACCATTAATATATGTTTCGAAAGTACAAGATCGCACAAATCCATACTACAGCTCTAATTTGAAATATAGGTACTTCATTCTGCATAATTTGGAACAGGTTCAACTTTCTGCTGTCATTTCACGGCCTTTATTATGTACACGTAAATCTCGGTTGCACTGGGGCATCACGCAGCAGCAATTTTTAATTTTAAGAGGCATGCACAGTCACACGATAATTTTGGTCAGTAGTTAACTCTTAATATTTAGCCCCAAATTAAGAAACAAAATTAGAAGTTTTAACGCGGCTTCCATATTGCAATTTTAAGGTTGCAGTCTTACTGATCCATTGCGCAGTAAATTCAATTTCCATGAAGTTAGAAGAAATAGGGATTTAGGTATTCATATTTTTATCCTGTATTCTTTAGAGTACTGTTACATTTTCGCTGTTCAGTTGCATGCTATTCAAGAAAGTTATTTTTATTATTAGACACTGAAGATAGATTTGTAAGATCCGAAACGTTTGCCTCCGGTCTATAGAGCAATGGGCTCCATGGTGTAGTAGTTAGCTTGATGGCCTCACAGCCGAAAGGACCAGGGTTCGAGCCTCGGCTCAGGTGAGGCTTTTCACGTGACTGCGGAGTACTTCCCTTGCAATAGGAAGTTTAAACCACACATTCCTCACATCCCTTACCACACCAGTAGTTGTAAGGCATTGAAAACCCAACGGTAAAACGTGTTGCAATTAATAAAGGTTCTCTTTAGAAGATTTGAAGGTTTGTGATGAAGTTAGGGTGTCTTTATAGCCTGAAAATTAGGCCTGTCAAACGAGGTATGAATTCGCCTCATCCCATATTGCCCTGGTTCTATTGCAGGTTTTAATCGTAGCACCTCAAATGGGTGCAATTACACTCCAAGATGCTTCATGGTTTGATATTTATTACTGCTCTTGGCCAATTAATTCTACCCAAGCCTTGCCTTGATAACTGTGCACACGATTGAATTTTGATATTGTCATACAAACCAAATTACAAGTGTTGTTTTACAGAATATTGTCATGGCTACGCAGAGAAGTATGGACCTAGATCACCTCTTCTTGGCTTTTTATGTTGGGCAGATTTTAATTTATGCCTGCCATTATTGAGCATTCCCACAAATGCCTTAACTGTGCTCTATTTGTTGATGTATTTCTCCTCATGCTGAGAATAACTTCAGCTCAGGTCAGCTGTAATTTGAACGCTTCGTTGCTTGAGCAGCCGAGATCACCAAGAAAAACCTGCAGTGGGTGAGAGAGAAGTGATTTTTTTCGCTGTGTGTTTTTGAAATACATTAAAAAGTCAAAACAATGTTTTTCTTGGGAAGCCCTATTATAGCGCTCTTAATCAGCGCTTTATATAACGAATAGCGACAGCGGAGAAGCTGAGATGCGGGTAGCGATTCCGTGATTTTGAAGAAAATAGCGCTAGTAGCGGCATCAGTTTCAGCTAGCTGAGGTAGCGGAAGCAGTGATAGCGGTATGAAAAATTTGGGAGCGGCGCTCTCCTCTACGTATTTGTGTTGACTCTAGAACGGCAACGAGTTCTATAAATTAAGCAGAACCACTAGCAGCAGGTTCTCATGTTCCGTTGAACCAAAAAATACCACTTTAGCTATTGAAACGTCACCACTATCGCATATTTTTATTCTTTACTGGGTTAACACAGAGTAAGTACCACAATTGAATGTTACCACCAAATTATACCGCCCAATGCAGTTCTTAGCTAGAAACCTATCTGGCATCTATTATGAGGTGAATCTAGTCAAGAAATCACTCGAAATGTTTGAATAAAATTATTCGCTCTGCTGCTCTAGTTAATCAGTTCATCTAAAGAGCTAGTGCGAAAATCTGAACATTTACTTTATCTTTAACTTGATCTTTAACTGAAGACTAATGGCAGCCATGGCCTTAATTAAAGCACAGAAATTCCCTCTAGTAATCGCACCCCCCAAAACACGCTCGCTCCTCCCGACTTATGTGGTCTGTGGACCAGACGTCTCAAGAAACATTATGAGGGCATCTCATAGCGTCAGCTCAAGTAAGAGTTAATTAAAAGGAGAGGGCATACCTTGGAAAGCCAGTATGCCAAGAAGTTAGACCAATCGTGTTTAAGAGATCAATACAATCCATGCGTTCACTAAGAAAATCTTCACTGCATTGACAGTTGGAAAAGATCCTCTTAGCAGTTCAATTACCTGGAAATATATTAATTTAAAAAAACGTTGACAGGCTAACTTACACTCTTCGTCAACTGCTCGTAACCTTCATGTTGAAATGTTTCATGCAATAAAACATGTGTAATTTCTCACGAGTAGGTACACATATGTGGGCTATTTCGAGGATTTTCTAAGTAATGAAGCTGATGGAATACCACGCAATATACAAGGCATGAAACTTACCTCTACACTCGATGCCACCGCCTTGGTTCTCACAACAACACATCATTAAACGGGCTGCGTAGGAAGTAGAACGAATCATGCCATGTTCATTAAAGGATGAAATGTTTTGTGGTCTTATGTGCAGAGAAATAATCGTACAAGATCGAGTCAAACTTCTTCGCAAGAACTTGGGAAACAATTGCTAACTTTTCCAAACCGAGTATTTTCATTAATTATTTTATACTTCCACCGACAGGGCGACGCAGAAGTTAGACTAAGGAGTCATTCATACGAAATGCCCCGCGCATAGGCACTGTGGGGGAAAGCATGTATTCGTACACCATATATTTCTAAATTCAATTTGGTTCAAAGCTCGTCAAAAAAGTTGTTATTCATGCAATGATTATGTACAAGGCCAAAATGGAGAAAAGTGAAATATAATTAAAGGTAAAATATATTTGCCACCATTACGAAGGAAAGAAGTATCCGTACGACGTAATTTTTTAATTTTAAAACTCTTAACTTGCTTTCGTTTCTAGATTTTCGAACGTCATCAGCAATCTAGAGTAACATAATATCATCAAAAGTTATTATCAACATTAAGAAAATCTCGTACTAGATATCCTGCGTTATCATTCCGCACAGTGTGGTTACATCGTCGCAAGATGTGAAGCATAAACCAATTCGGAAAATACCCTGATGGTTGAGCACTGGAGAAAGGTCAGAGATAAGCCTACAGGAAAATGTTAGAAAATTTAAACATTCAGATAACTAAAATCAGTTCATTTATTGAAGTTTGAAAAATGGTAAACGGTGTCAAATACCACAAAAGATCAAGCGTAGATAACGTATTCTGTATCAAACTAATATTTTACTCCCCTTGAAATGTTGGGAAATGTTTTTCATTTTTAGAATGCCAGAGCTTTTTTTGTATTCCAAGCGTATTTCTTTACTTCGTTCCCGAGTACAATTTTTTATAAATAACACATGTTTTGATTTATTACAAGTGTACTAAGCTTAAAATTTCACGGCGTAGGAATAGTTTGTCCCTCTCCTGCTACGCTGTATTGAGGATATCTTCTATCAGATTTTTGCAATGGAACTTCAGAGTTTTCCAAACGACGTCTGGAAAGCTGCACGTTCGTGGGACCGAGTTGGGATTTTTTCGGCCAGGAAGGCCGATCGAAATGACAGGATTAACTTACCAAATATTTCACAAGTCTCCGAACACATCGGGCTCGTTATCTTGGGAAATTCAATCCAAAAATGTATGAATATTGTTTATCTACCCTCTAATGCATAACATAATGAAAATAAAATATTTCGAAGTGCTTTATTTCAACTATGTGCTGCTGCAGTTTCGTGCTGCTGCAGCTAGTTTTTCACCCCAAGCTAAACGCAGCGTAACTGCGTGCGCACACAAGACTATGAACGAGTAGCTATCGGCACATGCAGAGCAAAACGAAGCATTTACCTATTAATAATCTCGTCGGTACAGGGTTGAGAAGCGCGGCTACAACTGTGCGAGCTCTACGCGTTGGGAAATTGGTGGCTTCACATAACCCTACAACGAGCAGCGTATTTAACAGTCCTTCTCTTCTGCCCTACGTATCGAATTCGGTACTCAATGCAATTACTTCCACGTGTTGGTTTAAAACAACAATGCAGACTACTGACATGAATTATTGTCGTACTGCTCTTCTTTGTTTTGCTCACACTGTAGCACTCATGTACATTTTAGAGACAATGAATATAACATGAGAAAATGTTAGTTAAACAGGAAATAATTTGGGCTGTGAATGGTAAAGGACTTTGAAGCCAAGCTATTTGTAGTCTTACTGCGAAGGGCAATGATATTGAGCTTGACAATCGCTTCCAACCTATCCTCGGCAGTTAATATTCGGGATCAATTTGTGCTGAATGAATGAAATGAGAGGGTCATGCTTTACATGCTCGTAACTTTTTGGGACTTTTATCTTTTTGTATCCGTATTATGGCAATTGGCCACACATTTTCCTGTTCTTTTCATTATGAATCTGGACAAAAGTAAAGCTACAGAGAATATCTGTAAATAAGTGTGTATCTCCATAATTTGGTCATCAGATTGGCAGGAGGTGTGTTTTCCTCATTCGAGGACAGCGTGTCGTACTTTTAAATCTTGGTTTAACGTTTAAATATCAGTGTTGCGAAGCCCACGTCGAATTGAGTCCTGTTGTGTTTAAACCTTGGTTGAAAACATAAAAAACAGCGTTGTTCGGGGGCGTTATGCGTTTAAATCTTGGCTTAAAACATTAGAGTCAGTAAGCCGAGTGATGCGTTTAAATGCAGTTTCAGCACCTAAATATCAGCATCGAGGTAGAATCATGCAAGAGGCCTCACAGTGAGGGTTCTAGCCTCACTTTACCGGCCTTCGCTCCAGCCTCCCTACCTTTTGTATTTCGGGAGGCGTACACGGAAATGCCTCGCGTGGACGGCGCCGGCAGGAGAGCGTCACCGCGCTGCTGCAGGCTGCATAACAGTAGTTTCAAGGGTGCTGAGTGCAGCACGTGGTCTTCTCTGCCTCGGTGTAACACACACAGTCATTCCTGCTTGTTTCCTACACCGAGGTCATGCCAGCGCATCTCCAGCACTTCTGATGCGTGTGCTGTGCACAGGGAAACGAGTGTCTCAGTGTGAGTAAAGGAGGCTCGAAACTTTCTGCTTCAGCGTAAGACACACGATCTCTTCTGGCATAAAACACACCGTACGCCTGCGCACCTGCGACTCTCCGGATGGAGATGGAAAAGTGAGCTGTCGAGTGAAAAACGTGCGACTTGTGTTCAAGAAAAGAGGTTCAATTGTTGTCGTCGTGTTGTAGCGGTGTGATGCCGATTTGCATCACACCGTTCCTGCACCCTTGATGTCCCTGTACAATCCTCTGACGTCCAACCAGACTCCAGAATCAAGAGCAAAGTTAGCGTTCGATCCCCATACTAGTATGTCTGCCGCACTATCTTCAGACTCTAACTGATCATGTGAAGGGCCCATAAGTAGCTGACGGGAGCTATGAAACTGCTGTAGACTCTGCACTCGGAACTTTTCGGTGCTCAGCCGAGGGTGAAGCTGCGATCTGCCTGTGTGGGACAAATTTCCTCCTGTCAACCGTCGTGCACTTTGGGGACGCATATTGAGAGCCTCCAGAACGGCTGTTGACAGCTGCGACACTTCAAGGACTGCCTGCGCGAACTCTGATGATTGTTACGAGAATTGACTTTATGGACGGTGGGGATTGTTACAAGGATGTACAAGATAGACGATGGGGACTGTCGCAATGATTGAATCAATTGACGGCAGGGATTGCTAAAAGGATTTCCTCAATAGGCAGTAAAGATTGCTAAAATGATTGAATCAGTAGATTGTTGCGAGAATTGACTTTATGGACGGTGGGGATTGTTACAAGGATGTACACGATAGACGATTGGGATTGTCGCAATGATTGAATCAATTGACGGCAGGGATTGCTAAAAGGATTTTCTCAATAGACGGTAAAGATTACTAAAATGATTGAATAAGTAGATTGTTACGAGAATTAATACGAAAGAAGGGGGAGGGGGCGCTTGGTAAATTAACTCAATAGACTGTGAAGTGTTACAGAGATTGAGTCATCAGATGGTGTGGATGGTTACAGGGGTAGACTCAATAGACCCAGGGACTTTTACAAGGATTGACTGGACAGACGGTGGATATTACTGCAAGAATTGGCTCAATAGACGATGGGGATTGTTACAAGTAATGATTCAATAGCAGGTTTGCGATGCACATTAGAACTGATTCAACAGAAGGTGGGAATTGCTGCATAGATTGATACAATTGACGGTCGAGGTTGCCACAAGATTGACTCACCAGATAGCAAGGAGTAAAACAAGGATTGACTCAATTAACAATAAGGATTGTCACGAAGAGTGGTTCCATAGACTCACTGTATGAGTATTCATTGTTACGAGGACTAACTCACATGATCGAGCTAGAATTCCCCGCGTAGTTTGATATCATTGCCATCTACACGTCTATGTTTGAGTGCGATAAACGTTCTTCCTACACAGCTAGGAATGGAAACCTTTTTTACAAAGTTTTCGCCGTCTTGTTCGCATAAATGCAGCTGCACGCAATGCTCTCCCCGAATCGTACCGGTGCACTTCCCTGCCCGATATTCGGACGTGTTAACTGGCAGCACAAGAGCGCGAGCTCGAAAACAAAATTCCAAACGAACACGGCAGCTAGAGTCGCCAATTCGGAGCGCAAATAGAGGATTTTCATAGAAACGGTTTATGTTCGACTGCGATAAAGAAATGGTGGGATGGTTTCCGGACAGATATCAATAAAATGAGATTTTTTCGTAGAGATGGTTCGAGTTAAGACGAGTTGTTGAATAAAACATGAATTTTCACCCTAGAAAACTGAGAAGTTCACAAACATGATGATCAACACACCGTACTACAATGGAAAGTGTAAGAGAGTTAAACGAATGATGCTTTCGAAGACTGAAACGTTGGCATCAGGCCTGTAAAAAGAGATGAAGGAACTTTCCGTTCTCAAATCATGGCGGCATGCCTCATAGGAAGGCCTTAATTATCATTTTTGTGAAAGAAGTTTGGTGGTAGTCGCAGGGTTGGATAATTGCTGTAGGACGACGAAAGTTATAAACTGAAATGGCGCATGACTTCGATTCACTGAAGTACCTTGTAAATTTTCATTCGATGGGTGGCATAAATAGTTTCAGTGTATGATTATTCTAAATGATAATTAATATTCAACGCAATAACCCAAATCTGAGATCAAACTTCAGCTAGGGACGATGCTCTGAAGGACTGCCTGTTCATTTTGCTTTGCTTCTTTTCTCAAAGAATCACATCAACAGGTATGGAGTGTCGTTTTATTTTGGGAGAGATTGTTTTTTCTATCGCTTCGGAAAATCCCCTATACAATGACATGAACCTGAATTTTCAACTGTCATTGGGAGATGCTACTTTTGGATGTTCAATTTAAGTATCATATTTATGCATTTATATCTGACGGCACGAATAAGTAGAGAAAAATAGTTGGTAATAAAGGACACGATAAAGTCGATTGAGCTATGTTGAGCGGAAAAACTACGTGTGCCCAATGGAGACAGAACTCTTTGTTATGAAATGCGTACCAACAAGGAACTGAATGCCGCACTTATGGAAATTCTCACCTGTTCTCCTCAACTGGAAATAACTTTTGCCCAGCTGACCTAAAAAAGAAAGGGGTTTTTGAATAGTCAAAAAAGCATACGAGAGCTTTTCACAGAAAGAGCTTTTTTGTGCTATGAGAACAGATGCAGGGCAAGGTGAGCGAACAATGGCTGAAATCATTTGATCTGCTCGTATCTAAATGATCGTAATAGTTATCGAGCCTTTCACTCTGACTTTTTTATAGACCACTACGCACACTTCTCTTAGTTTACAAACCATTATCGTACCCCTCTTCTTCTTATTCTATTTTATGACCCAGTTCTGCCTCAACCCTTTCATTTTGATGCATGCACAACTCAAAAGGTCCTCAAGAAATTACGCAGTTTAGGTTTTTCCGATCCACTTTGAGCTCATTTTAGCACTACTTTCCTCCTTTGATTCCGATCTGTTTACTCGTATTCTTACTAACCCAGTTCGCTCCGCACGGCTTATTCTGTTCTAATGGCTGCATTCGTTACTTCAGACCAGTTGAAAGTACTGCGACATGATCAAAAACGAATCATCGTGACTCATTCGTTATCGTGGAGATATTTTTCTTTAAACCAGTTGAAAGTACTGCGACATCATTAAAAATTGATTTGGAAGATATAGAAAATATTTTTTTGGCTGTTCTCTACGACACCCGGGAAGCGGGTGAGTTAAGGAGCCTCTACACGATCTGTCAAAGTTTGAAAACAACGTCGAAAGACACCCAAATGTGGGCATCGAATGCTAACATTACTCTTTATTCTGGAGTCTTAACTCTAGAATTGAGAGCAAAGTTAGCATTCGATCCCCATTCATGGGTGTCTTCTGACTTTGACTGATCATGTGAAGGGCTCTTCACTCTGGAGCGGGCATGCGCACCTGTGAGAGTATCGCATCGGTTTTCCATTTGTTCATTGGACCAGGTAGCCTCTTTTCCTCACGCCTATCATTCCCGTCCAACACTTGTGCTGGAGACTCACGTGTGGAAGAAGGTCAGCCTTGTGTGAGCTTCTATCTCGAAAGCTGTCACAGAGCTTTAGCTACCGTAGAGCCCTCGCAGTTACATTTTGATTGCGTTCAACAAGAGTTGGAGTTAGAAATGCGCTCGTACTGTACGTCATGGCGCCCTTGAGCCAGTGCTCTCAATGAGGTTGCACAGCTGTTTGTCTCGTCACAGCCCAGCATCTCATCCAGGTTTCACACCCTCCATAACTTCCTGTCTAAACATAAATTACGCGTCTGAAATTCGCAACCAGCTCCGAGAATAGTTTTTGTTGAACTGAAAATACGACGTATGCGATGGAAGAACATCATTGAGCTCAACTGATGGTACATAACCGTGTCATTAAAACAAATACGGGCTTAATGCATAATTCGAAGGTATGACTTCATCCGAAAGTGATTAATTCCTCATTTAGTACTCTGCTATCATGCTACAGAAGAGTATATCGGTTTCAAAAGGCGGTTTCACGTTTGCATATGCTGTTTACTGATGGACGAAATTGCTGGATTGTCGATTTATTATACGTATCTGAGAGTAGATGATATTCATGCAACTGACAAGGCTGCGCGTTCCCCAAATTATTCACAAGTGGCTCACGTTTTTTGTCGTACAATCACTGATCTTTTCACATGTTCTCTTTAATTCTCGTTTCTAAATATTTTCCACATCCAATTCTTTTTCCGAATTCCGCAGCTCAATATTTCCTGTGCTTAAAAGATTTCGGAAAATAGGTTGCCCAAGTGCAAGGTATCATCCATAACTACTTGAAACCGAGATGAATTTAAAATATCACTTTAAATTCGCTACAGGACAAGACCTCGAAGCTCTTTTCAGCGCTGAACACTTCGCATTCATCATGTACAAGGTCTATACGTGTTTGAGGTACATAGCTTTGCCACGATATTAACGGGGGCCCATATGTGCGTCGGCGTGTGCGTTCTGTCCTATACTTACAGTATGTACACATCCAATATACTGAAGCAGGTGCGTGTGTGCGTGTTCACGCATTCCATATCACATAGGTGTAATTTCACCAATGAAGTTAATTTCAAACTACTTGCATAAGTACACTGCAATACATGACCTTATCAAGCTCTACTTCATTACCTGTCAACCATGAATGGATGGACTTAATGAGGAATGTCGAAAATCCGAACAAGTGTTGACCTATTTCAACAGGGTACGATCTCAAGATCTGAACGTGCACGCAATTCAAAAAACTTGTAATTACTGTCATAGTCACTAGAATAAAACAAAAAAAGCTTCGTCCCACAGGAAGACCTCATATATGTAAAGCCAGGTGACCAGCGTCCACACGCTCGGACAATGTTCGATTTAAATAACGCGTAGGAAATGGGTTAACATGCCATTGACGTAATGAATGAAGAGCAGTCTACTGAAAAAAATCATTCTACATACAATATAAATATATACAAACGTATATGTGAAGAATAACTCTTACATGCACGTGTCCAATAATATTTATCGAATGTATATCATCCGTTAGTCCGAGACAAAGCAACGGCATGGGATGGAGGGTTTTATGAGGTTCAGTTGTTGGACACCATTTGTAACACCCCTGTGAACCACACTGCACGCCACATTAGTGTATAAACCAAACGTTACTGCCACGCGCACTCCTTCCGTGCTGTTGAAATCCCCCCCTTATTAAACAATAAATAGGTTCATCACGACAAAAAACAAGCATGCACCTGCGAGCTAAGGTTGCGGTGAATATACGATCTCAATGATCTCAAACGCGGAAGTTATGAAATTTATTCACTCCATTCAAAAAATCCGAGGCAAATTGTGTGTATTCAAATATTTTCAACTGAGCAGATGCAATTTCAAGTCGTTCATTTTTCTTGCGCAGGTGTAACCATAATTAAGGGATAATTTTGGAAACGAATTATGCCCTTTTCTTATCACAAAGACATTCAAATCACCGATAAGCGCCTATGAAATGAGGACAAATTCAAGCCTGATGGATTGGAGTCGAGTGAAAGATGCCTAAGAACCTCGCTCTTGTGAAGTAACCCACCCGGCCTGCCATCTCATACTCCATGCTCGATGTTGCAGCTGAGCGTTTGAAATCCTCAACAAATTACCCCCAGAAGGGCGGCGGCGCATTTATACGGCTTGTGTTACCAACGGTGACCGTGTGAATGCAACGACCACGGCCACGAGATATCTCGGGATACTTTGTGAAAGGGATTATATCCTCTTACACCCTGAATGAATTCATTTTTGTTGTAAACTAACCCTTCTTGCTCTATTCCGTGCCTGTGTATTGGAAATAATATTTCTGCAGCAAAAAATACACAAGTGGGTTAACCATCTCAGGTGCTTTAAGCATCACATTCGTTACCAGCTATTAAACAGGAAATTTTAGCCAGTTAAAGCAATGTCGATGTGATGTAAGAATTAAAATTATGTGTGACTCTACGTCACACATAATGTGACTCTACGTAACAAAACGTAGAGGGTCAACCAGCCGTAGCAATGAAAGCGTACGGACTAATTTCCAGCATTCTAGGCAAAGGCGCACGTTACACGGCATCCGAAAACGTGTACCCGATAACAGTCAAGGAAAGTGGAGACTGAAATAGTCAGTCATCGCGTCAGATTGTCGGCCGACAGACAACGCGTCGCCTTGCGTTGATGCTCGTGGCAAATTTCACTAGAAATCGAGCGGGCTGAGACCACTGAGATCACCGGCCAAGTCAGCCAAGAGCGAGGCGCGCATGCACGGTGAAATTCGGCACGAAAGTTGCGATGTGAAAGCAGAAGTATCTGCTCCCTATGCTGCAGGTCCTCAGCTCAGCCACGATGAGGTCAAGTCATACTTGGATATGTCCTACTTGGTTTCGAGGCTCACATTCCAGTTTATTCTCTGCAGCGGCTGCCTAAGTCAAATTTAACCCTTTAACGTCGACCGTATCGATTTCATAGCATTTTACATCGAGATTCGCTGGTCTGAAAATATCGTAGAGTTAAAGCGTGACAATTTAGATACGTTTACTCGGCATAATAAAACTAATGGCTTCATTATAACTAAGCTACTCATGGAAAAATGAATTCGTAGTCATATTTTAATTTTGTCAAATCATAATTAGGGAACTGAAAATTAAATTCAAGATACAGAATAAACTTTGTTTTGAAAATCGTAACAGGCGCTACGGAAGCGTCCCAGGCGAACCGACGCTTACGATTGCTTTTGGCATCTGGGATATTTATTCCTGCTGTGTTTGCAGGTGTACGAGTACACATGCCGAGCAAAACTGAGTGTTCTCCTGTACTCACAAGTCCTGCCTTAGGTTGGTGTCCCATGTTGTACAGATGGCGGAGCTTCCGGCTTCGCCCTCGAAGATTATTCCCCCTCTCGAATGTTGTGCAGCAGGCAACCGCGAAGAAGCTGGTGCAGCAGGAAATAGAGAGAAACTTTATTCTGGCAGAGTTGACATGCACTACAACAGATGATTTTTTAATGCTTTATTATTACTGACAGGACACGTGAGAGCCGTGGGGAATGTGAAGCCATTAAGCTTCCTTTCCCAATTGACACTCTTGAAAATCCAGCAGCCGCACGCCGGGGATAGAACCTGCACCCTCCTCACGTGAAGCACAATGCGTTCTAGCTCCAACTCCAACAATCGTAACCACGGTGGTAACAATCTTATAACCAAGACATTGCCCCGACACCACTCCGTCATTGACAGGACAGCAATTTCAACGTGAACCCCAGTATGGGACAGTTTAGTAGCAGTTCGCCGGAAACATGGAGCTCCCAACAAACTTTTGCACGTAACTCGGCTTGTTTGCTGGAGAATGTTTGGCCCCGAGAGTCCTGAACACATCGTTAGTTCTAGAAATTCATTCGGAAGTTGACTATATCGTCCACAGCAAACTAGGTGTAACTAAAAGTTTTAATGATCAGTTTGGATGATGAGTGTGTTCAGTTAACAAGGTGCCATACGCACAATGTTCCCTCACCTGGCGTTGCATGGGCGTCCCCAGCTGAGAAAATGAAACTGGAAAGAAATATCGAGCGGAATAGAGCTGAGGCTGACGTGCCCCAGCATTAGTTGAAGAGTTATTGGCTCTAATATTGCCGATATTGAATTGTTTCGTGATAATATCAGCATACCATCTTCGTAGTCCCGTGATAAATCATCATCACTTTTCCTCAATTATGCGATGTTTATTACTCTGTTCGTTTAACACAGGGGAAGACCATCATAAATAGGGAAATACACGTGTCAAACGCATTTCATCTACACGCTTCAAACAAGAAGTATGTAGGGTTCATGTTAGATGTGTAGCATAACTTCTTTCCAGGATATTCTACAGCTCTCTCTAGCCTGTCCTTGACTCCTACAAAACTTCATTTTAAAAACATTCCATTAACTGCGTCTAATTTGTTGCATCGTCACAACCATCGGAGTTGAGGGAGGATTAATTAAGCATAAGCATATCACGGGTGATGACGTCCGGTTAAATTTGTAGAATCAGGTCGTCTCCGGACACACTCGAGCTCCGCCAGACGCGGCAATCTACAGCGTCAAAAGCCGCCCCAATCTGGGGTCCGGGACACGTTTGGAGCCTTTTCTTGACGGCAGGCGTGCATTTAGTCAATGAACGCGACGCTTTTCGTCTCGAGGCTGCTTGCCGTCTCGAGGTAATGAGAAACTCTCACGCTGACCGACAGTCTCCCCAATTTGCGAGATGGAACAAAATATTGCGTACGAATAACCAAAATATTGCATGCAAACAAATAAAATACTACATGCAAACGAACAAAATAATGAATGCGAATGAACAAAATACTTTAAGCAAACAAAATACTGCACGGGACAAAATACTTTATACGAACGAAATGGTACATGCATATGGGATGAAAATATATGTAGAAGGGTCGGATGCGTCAAAACATTTCATTTTTCTTACCTCATTCCCGATTAAAATTCTTCATTCCATATACAGACTCCCCATTGTACTCTTTCTACATTGTCTATAGATTTAATGTCTCTCAACATCTACATACATGTCTATGTATATATACCTGTGCTAACCAAATTTGTTATCATTATTATTACTATCATCACTACAACAAGAGCATCACCCTTCCTATGGTCGCGCAGCCACGCGGCCGGCACGCGCTACGATGATATCAAACGTTACCAAGACCTTGACAGCAGTTTGTTGTATTTTAAAGTCTTGAATATCAAAGCCTACAGTATTGCAGCCCTACTTGCCAAGTACTACAGTATAGCAGCCCTACTTGCCAAGTACTACAGTATAGCAGCCCTACTTGCCAAGTACTACAGTATAGCAGCCCTACTGGTCAAGTACTACAGTATAGCAGCCCTACTGGTCAAGTTTTGTAGCATGGCAGCCCTTATTATTCAGACAAATAATTATAACATCTGGATAAGAGAATAATAGGAAATGAAGTAGGTGTTTGAATGATTAGAAATTAAAGTATACGCTATACTTACCTTACGTGCCAAAGTTCACAGGAGCTACGTGCCATGAAGAACTAAACTCTATAGGCCCAAGCGATTAGTTCTATGAAATCTTAATTTAGCTCGCAGCATTAGGATTAAATCTTGAGTTTCTCAAAAACTGATCTAGACCACAGTCATGTTGAGGTGAAATGCGTTGACAAGAAGCCCGTCCTCTTATAGAGCTGCCAACCTACTCCACATACCGCCGCGCTCTGACAGCACGGTCTGATGACTGGCCACCTGCGCCATCGAGGTTAACACTTTCTGCACTTTTATAACCGCCCCCGTTGTTTACCAACGATAACTGATCCCTAGCCCCGAATTTCAAGTGTTTTCTTGAACTAACCATGAAAATTTTCATGTTGCTGTTGTTTTCATTATTGTATATAATGGAAACAAGTTTTATTAAACAGAGTTGTAGTTAAAACACTATTACATACTAACATTTCAAACTAGAAATGTTTTAGAAATTTTTGTGCTAAATTTCATCATTGCTTTTTATGTTCAGCTTTGGATCTTGTTCTAATTAATATCTTTTGTGCTTTTTCCATGAGAGTCTCAGCGATGCCAACAAAAATATCGAGTCCCAACGTAAAACCTTCTTTATTTTGAAGAGTGCAAAATCGTTACTGTTGTGCAGACCCAGGAGAGTAGCATTTCAACGAAAATTTCCTCTGATGCTGGAGCAGTGAATCAAGACGCGACACTTTTTTTGGCGGGGTAGAGTAGCTCACCGTAGGGTCGGAAATGAGGTATTGAAGAGTATTCCCTAACTTTCTTATTGCTGCTAGTGCACAGTCCGCATAGCATACCAGATCGATTCTACCAAACGTCTGAGGTGTCTATTTATCTAATAGTAAGAAGGCAATCTATATGCTATTTGAGACAAAAATTTCTCGTGGAAAATTACGATGCTGGTCCTGTATGACGTATGGGGACGACTGCGCTCAAAATCCTAGCTTGTACTTACGATCAAAAATTTATTCTCACTTCTTCATTTACTGGGTTGTATAATCTCACGAACTCTTTTTGCGCCAGCGTATTCTACGTACATTGCGAATGTTGAGCAGCCGCAGGGCAGGCAAGTAGAGGGAGCGAGCTAAGGATAGTGAAAGAAACACAAGAAGAAAGGATGCCACGCAGGAGCGGCGGTGTCCTCAGAAGAACCTTCACACGAGCATCGTTGTGAAGATGCGCGAATGCACGCAAGGGCACGTAAGGACGCACGAAGGGCACGCACCACTTCAAGCATGTACTTGTGCAATTAATTCGCCGGCTTGACATTGCTGAGGGGCGTCCCATGTTGGCGTAAAACCCAGGGAACTATCCTGAGTCTAAACGGTAAATAAGGGCTGTTTTAAATGTTAATTTTCGTGTTTTTCAGGTAGCATCTGGGACTAAAGTATCTGTCGAACTTGACCTCGAAGTAAAGTCTTACTGCACAATACGTCAAAATAGCCTAAGTACACGTTCGAGGGCCATGAGGAAGGGAAGAAGCTCGTTGTTGTTGAAGCGTTTGAAGAGACTGGAGAGGAATGTTCGCTTCACTGTGGTTGAGATGAAATCCGTTGTTGATGAGGTCGTAAATCCTAGAAAGTCAAGAAGGACTGATTTTGACTCATTTGAAGTTCCTCCTATCATTGAGAGAAAAATTTGGCCTCTATCATGGAGTTTGCGGGTGTTGTAAGCAATGGTAAAATCATGTCCCTTGATTTTTTCGAAGTAGGACCCAAAATCAACACTGCTGAGTATACAAAGACGCTGAAGACATTCATGTAGCCCTGGATTAAGTAGGTGATCCAAAGCAAGTTATGTTCAAGACTCAGCACCCGCTCATAGGGCGAAAACTGCCCAGAACCTCCTCATCGAAAAATTTCAACTCTTTGTTTCTAACACCATCGAAAAATTGCCACTGTTTGTTCCTAACACCACTGAAAAACTGCCACTGTTTGTTTTTAACATCATCAAAAAATTGCCACTGTTTGTTGCTTAGCGTCTAGCTTTTCGAATGAATCCTTGCGAGTTTTGACTGAGTTGCAAAGTTAAGCACGTGTCTAATGAACAACCTCAGGACGCTGTCCAATCCCGGCACTCGGCCATCTAGCGAGCATTTCGATCACTTGGAGCGGGACCGCGCAGTGAACGCCTGGCGCTCCTGCAGAATACGCTGACAACGAATGACAATCCCCAATACGCTGACAACGAATGCATTGGAGGCAGAGATTTTTTGTTGAACGCGAAGATTCCGCTTGTAACTATTCTGCATTTCCGTATCTGTCATTCAGACCAATAGAATACTCGTGCGTATTCTGACTAATGGAATGAATACTTGTATGTATTCTGAACAATGGAATACTCGTGTGTACTCTGACTAATGGAATGAATACTCGTATGTATTCTGACCAGTGAATTTTATCTGCCACATCTGGTATCCCTTAATGTGCGGCGTCCGTAGTAACAAGCACAGTTATATAAATACATGAAGAAATTAACGACGGATACTCTGTTGATACAGATCTATCAACTTAAAACCAGCGTCCAGCGAGGCCAAGTTAACTTATTTTATCCAGCTCGAATTTTTATGCCATCTACGAGAGCGCTTGCCAAATGTTCGATTTGAAACAAAAAAGAACCTTGACCCGAGTTTACGCGGCCTTCCTGCACCTCTCTCGGTACGAACTGATAACTCCCCAACCTACTCATACACTGAGAGAAAATAAAAGCTGTCAACAGTACATGTATTTAAAGTTATTTCAGTGGCACAGATATTTCAACATTTGTAAATTTCACTCGAATAAACTTTCATTAGCTTGTCTCAATAGTTTGCGTTTTCAAGGAAAATCTGCCGGGGAAGGGGCTCAACAGAACCTTCTAGAAACTGACAAAACAACGCCTGAGAGAAGCTGCGCTGAGGGCGTTAAAGAACGTGCTGAGGTTTCAGCCGCTTTCATATGTATTTCATTACATTGAATATCAACATAAACGGTGTGAACACATGCGCCAGAAATCAAAATTAAAAGTAAAACTTCACCGATACGAACATCAAGTTGAGGAATAAAATTGTGTGCGTGGAAGCGACCATAGCAGTAAAGATACATGTATTACCGAACACATGAATTTTTATTGCTTGTTCGTCCTTGCCCGTATGCAGGCAATCACGCGCTAATGCATGCATGAATTGGATTGCAATTTGGTGAACGTACTTTTGAAAACACATTTACGTTCAATACATGTGCATTCAATTATAAGATATTTTTCAGCTTGTGGTTTATTGAAAAGTCTGTAAATAATGAAATGCACTATCGTTTGAAAGAATGTATTTTTATCTTTTAAAATTTTATCACAATAGTGTGGGCCGAGTTCTACACGGTGTGTATAATTTACGACTGCTGTATAGTGTATCTCTGTATAGATGTCGTAAAACCACGATAAATATTCGTCTACATTTTTCAATAAAATTTGAACCGTTGGCTTCGAACTCGTAACTGCGCGTGAAGGCTCCCATTCTTCCCGAGATAAAATATTTCATTTGCATGATGTGAGTGATTATGTTTTATAGCTAAAATACATCACTGGTCGTCTTAAAATATGCACCATTTCCTGACGTTAATGTTTTGTTATCCTTATCTACGGAGAAGAAACACTAGGCTCAATTAACTTTTCATATTTTTCAACTTGTCAAAGTTGAAACAGTTGTTGTTCCAGTTGCCTGAAACTAGATATTTAAATAAGGCCATTACATTTCATAGCCCATTTTAGCATAATAGTTAATGTTTCGCACAGATTTCTCTGAGAGAAAGTAAGAGGCAGACCCATTCGTAGTCAGAAGTACGGTCTTTGATCGTACTTTAATGGAACTGATCCAAGTATAATCGCAAGTCCCCTGAGCAGAAACCTCAAGGGAAAATAATACTACATAGTAATACACAGTTGGTTCGTCGCCCAGTTAGCTGATTGGTATCTCCGTGCCTTTTATCAGTATTTCAAAGGAAAATATTTCTTTGAGTCGCGCTGATATGCGGCAGTGTCGTAGATATGATACTGATCATCGTTTCCTAAATGGATTTAATCTAAAACAATTTATATGTTTTCTTCCGAATAATACGATTCAACAGGAATTTGGTTCATGTATTTTGGTTATGAATAGGTGACCTCAAAGGAATCATTAATGTACATTTATGACCTAAAACATGCTTTACTGGAAAAATACCCATTCGTTTTAAGAACATAAATAGCGAGTCCCATCATTTTCAACACATTACTCCCTAATTACCAAATTTTCCATGTTTGGAGCTCAGAGAAACAGTACAAGGGTAGCACAAGTGCCAAAAGCACATGAAGGGACAAATCGATGTAGAAATTATGACAAATTCACTGTCAATTGACCGTCATTTTCAAACACATGAAGGCATTCGGACAGGAAGACGACCCTAATTTGGTGCTTGCATCAAGGGTGGAATATTGACTCGCTTTGCTGTATTATAGCACTGATTTCAATTCATGTATTTTACTGATGTAGGAAACATACGGCTATTTTACTAGACAGGGCAAAGATTATTTTAGGAGATTTAGACATGAATTTTTATGAAATATTTCAAACCAATAGACGCACCCCGCCAATAAATGGCTGGACACACGATCTTAAATTCTTAAGATTCCCTCTTATTTACTGGTTTTCCCTCTGAATCAAAGCATCTTCTTTTACGTGTAATTTTTCGGTTTATTTTCCAGAGCATAAATTCAAAGCATGTACATTCTTCTCTGTTTGAATATTTAGAATGGTTTACCAGTATATTCTAAGAGTATATATTCTCTATGTTCGTCCCTCATTTGTGACATTTTTTACACTTCCCAGCTCTGCACCATCGACTGATGCTCAGCTCAGATCACACGTAGTAATGTGTGATTTTCTCATTTGTCAAATGTATGACACTGATATTGTTTGTATGAGGATTATAGTGACTATTGAATTAATTATTTTAATTAATTAAACTACACAGTATTCTAGAAACTTTTGTGTCTGATCGATGATTGAGATGTCCGATGTGATGCGAAGATGAAAATATTGCGAGTTTTCTACTTGGTTTTGTTCCCTAGACAATGTGCTCGAACCGACTCATTCCTTATAATGAACGAAATATTGCGTCAACAGCGGTTCACATTTCATGCGCTCGTGTGCGTACTCAACCTAGTTTTGAACGAAAAAATAAGATTTCATCCTAGATTTGAACGAAACAAGAAGAAATGAACACCGGATTGCAATTTTTGATGTCCTTCAGGAATGACGGTGGCCCTTACTGTTCAAATTGTTGTCCAGTTGACTAACACTTTTGCATATAATGAAAAACATAATTTTTTATTCACTGCACTTTAATGCAACATCGAACTTATGCCAAACAGAATCATCAGGAAAATATTTCCTGTTGGTAAGCGGTCTTTTTATTGTGTACACATGTACGAGGGGTTCGTTTCGAGTGTATCGAATTCGGTACACTCGAAATGAAATCTTACACCTGCTCACGTTCATGAACATCACGCGACTGAAACATGAAAATCAGAGCAACACACCTGCACTTACCTGTAATGAAACTCTCCCTGAAATAGATGCTATTATATTTTTTGCGTTATAGAATACGCAGTTCATATAAAACGCAGTTGCAGCCTGCTATGCACAACTGCATTATTTCTCCCCCAAGCCACACACATGAGGCAAAAAAGCACGCGCGTCACTCCCTACACACACACATACCGGTCTTGTGTCTACGATAACAAAGAGTGTCTCCGCCAGACCGCCGCCCCCGGCCCCAACACCGGGACCAGACACTGAGATCTCTAAAAATTCCCTCAATATTCTAAGACCGGACTAGATTGGGTTCGATCTTCTTGCTGAATAGGCATAGTCTAACGCGCACATTACCGTATCTAAAATAAGCATGGTAATTTTAAAAAAGGGGCACCGAGACAAACCTCCTTCAGGAAAAGACAAAAGAAAAATCGTTTGTTCCGAAATCAGTCACATACAAAGCATGGAACCTGTCCCATTTTCAATGAGTAAGACTACAACCTTAAAAATAAGTGTGAGTACACAGCCCCCTGGTGGCACATGAAAGTACTACAGCATTTTGTCTTAATGGTACGCTATACGTGCCGCAGGACCTCTATAAGGGTTACAAAAAAACATCACCAAGACATCGTCACAACACGTGGTCGCGGCAGGTCAAATTGTGGTCAGCTTGCGAGCGTCGCCTGCTCTTCACTAGACCCTTCAGTGGCCAAATGATTGTCTAGTAGACCAACATTTCTTATAATATACGTCAGTTTTCTGGCCAAATTATTGTTTAGATGCTCAAGATTTTTTAGAATATACGTAATTTTTCTCGGAGGCACTTCCCAGCTACACTAGGGTAGGACAAACAAAAACAGCAGGACAGTATTTCCTTTTCATTGGCCTCATTTTTGTTTAGAAACAAGCCCACAGCAGACGTACAAATGTTCATGCTGAGTTTATCGAATTCGGCACGAGGGCAGTGAAGGGCTGACGTGCTTCGGTTGCAGGTGCCGATTGCAATAAGCAATTTTCAACTCAGAAACATCCACGACTTAATTTATCTGAATAAAACATGAATGGAAAGTGAGTGATCTATTTAGAAGAGGTCAGGACAGTGCAACAATTGACTTCTCGACGGATGGTCCCGACGGCGGTGCAGTCACACGGGCCGTGCAGTCACTCGGGCCGTGTAGTCGACAGCGGCTGTGTGACTGCTACATCAACGGCGTCAAATATTCTCCCGATAATTCGGTTAAGGGTTAAAAAATACCGTAAGGATCCCCGTCAAAATCTTATTTTTCCCAGATGAATGTATCATAGCATGCCATAGGTCCAAAATTTTCGTTGTTTCGTCCCTTGAAAACGCACGCTGCTTAAGCGTGCGAAAGCTTGGGTAATAAATCTAAAACCCAGTGGATGTTTCCAACTATTTACCCTACAGTAATTACAGTTTTTTATTTATTAGAATAAGGGATGATCAGGATCCATATTGTAGATAATTAAGTGTAGGTATTAAGATACCTACAATAATTACAGTGTAGGCCATAAGTAAACCATTTCAAAATTATTATACCGCCAGTACCACAACGGGTGCAGAGCTTTTTCAGTGTATCAGTGCTACCGTCGTGGGTGAGGGTACCTTACTTCTGACCCATCCTGTGCTATAAGAACATGGGGTCAGTTTTGGCGGGAGCACAAGACCAAAAGTGCAGCCTCGTGACCCTGAATGTGTGCAGCACAAGCTCCTAATGCGCCCTTCAATGGGCTACAGTTTACCCTTGACGCTATCGCCAGGGCTTTGCTCCCTCACCGTCTACCGCTAGACCATCTCTCCCCCCTGCTCTCGCCTCCGTCTCCCTTCCTTTATTGGTGCATTCTTGGGTCTAATCCTTCCCCTGCTTGTGAAATGTTCTCATCTCCCCTTCTCTTATGTGTGTTTTTGGATTTTGTCCTTCCTCTGCTTCTGCTGTTTTTACATTTCCCTTTCTGTCATTAGTACAGGGTGGTGCATAAGTAACGCACTCTTTTAAAAAATTAATAAAGAGAAAAGAATACACTTGGTATCGGTAGACATGATACGACATGTAAATAAACTTTAAGAGTTCCTCTATCGTTTGCAATTATTCAGATCTCTTTACCATTGATATATTTTTCTTTATTAATTTTTTAAAAGGGTGCGTTACTTATGCGCCACCCTGTACAATGTAGTGTCTCATCCTTCCTCTGCTTGTAGAGTTTCTTCATCTCTATTTCTCTCATTGGTGTATCGTTGGATTTTACCATTCCTCTGCTTGTGAAATATATTCCCCTCCCTTCCCCTTACCAGTGCATTGTTGGGGCTTATCCGTCTTGCGTTAGTATGATTTATTACGATTCCTCTCCTTCATTTACGTGCTGTTGTGTGTTAGTCCTCCCTGTGTTAACGCAATTTCTTCATCTTCTCTCACACCATTGGTGCATTCCCTCCGGTCGTGTCGCCTTCCTCAGCGTCGTGTGCTCTACACCTCCCTTCCAGTCACTCGAACATCGATGATTCCTAGTCTCTATTTTACTGTTCTTTCGGTATACTCATTACATAAATTAGCGGATCTGTGAATATTATATCCTTTCCTCATAGTGATGTGTTTTCTACGGCTTCTTATTTCTTATCTATGCATATTTCAACTCCTCCTTTTCTCGTATTAGTACATCTTTGAACGTGTTTCCTTCTCCCAAAATTTCTAAAATTTAGGAAATCTACCTGCTGGAGTTTTGCTCATTAACTGTATATGTATATATATTCATTAGCTGGAATTAAAATACATCTCGTTTTTCTGTGCAGATCTTTTCTATATCTTCACTCATTATTTTTTCGTCTTTTCCTGCCGTAGACTTCTTCGGATCTGCTTCGTAGAGCCCACATTTCCTTCCTTGTTATTGAGGAAACTCTGACGTCTAACACATGGTCTTTAGAGTTGTGGTACCTTTTTGCTGCTGGCCACTGCAGAACCTTTCCTTTCCTATCATTAAGTTTGCTCATTTCTGCTAATTATAGACTCCTTATTTATGGTTATTCATTTTTATCAGAATATTGATGTCGCATGACCGACGTTTACGGTCCAGCCTTATTTTCGCATAACGCAAAAAACGTAAGAAATTCTTTCCACCATTTCATGAATGATTTGAATATCAATACAGCTGAAGTAAAAAAGATGGTCATGCGTACCACTAAAGTGCATACGAATTAAGTTTCCCTTGGATGAAGACTTGAAGCCTTGCCCCATGGTTTATGCTTCAGTTAGACGTCGGCATTGAAGTCGCTTCTTTAGGGCAGGTCTCATTTCACTTTCCGCCCGATGTTCATGACTTGAGCACTTCCTGTATTGGCCTCATTGCCCTTCCAGCAATTATTCTCCCTTCCTCAACGTTCATTTCTTCTGCCGCTCACTCCACTCTTCTGAGCGAAGTCGCGCACCTCCACCTCGGCCTGCCTGCGCCCAAGTGTCCACTCAGGTGAACATCCTGCGCTGCGGACCGTCCTTCCCCCCCTCCGCCGCTACCGCTAGAAGGTCCGCCAAATCGCGGATATCGACCACACGAACTTTAAAAGAGCGCAGTTGCTGTGTCTTGTGCCGTCAAAATCCGTTCACAGGAGGAGGCATCCGCCCCAGGCCTATTCCTATGAGGCAACCGGCCTGCCGCCCCAGGCCTATGTATTCCTACGAGACAACCCGGCCTGTCGTTAGCGAACCCTTGAAAAATGTCCAGTCGAACGCTGAGATAAAAAATTGTCGCTGGCGTACTTGTGAGGAGTAGATCAAAGTGACATGTGACCGCACTGCAATCGATGCAGTTCATAGAATGACGGCTCAACAGAAATGAGGATTTATAAAAAAAACAGGCATGCACGTCACGACCAGAACGCTGTGCCTCAAGTCATGTTCTCGTGAAGTTATCATCAAGTTCAATTGATATTGAATTTTGAAAATGTTTATCACTTCCATCAGTTATTTTATAACGAAATGTTCCAGCTTTATGAAAAACTCTCAATCAGTTTTGATTATTCTATGGCTCATCGTCCAAGTGACCGAATTAAACATTTGAAATGTTATATCGTCAAATAGCTGACATGTTCATGCTGTATAAATGAATCAGACTGGGAATAAATTTTTTAAGCCATTTAGACTACACTTTATTGAAGTTAGGTATCGTGATATTATTTTCGAAATAATAAGTTGGGTTTATCTGACCCATCCGTCTTTTTGGTGTCAACACACGTGTCTCTATGTATGTTGTACACCATAGCAATGTATGAAGCACAGTTAGATTTCGTTGTGAGTCATTATGACCTACCCGTTCTTCTAGTGTGAACACATGTGTACCAATATAATATACCAGCTGGTGAAATATATGGAAGAAAATTTTCTGGAATCGATACACCCTTGGATCCTTTTTATTTTTTTCAAACCCCTCTATCCCCCTCCCTACTATCCATTGCTTACATGTAATGTGTTTATTATCGAGTTATAGTTTGTATGCATGTTATTATCAAGTTTTCAAGTCACCAATACCTGTAGAATTTTTATCTCGATAGCCGCAGAATTTTCTATCTTGATAGCTACAGAATTTTTTATCTCGATCGCTGCAGAATTTTTTGCACCTGGCAGATTAACGTTAGTCTAATGAATTTATATTTAGGTATCACGATTCACACTTCATTTGTTTGTTTTGCGGGTAAAAAAGAACAAGAAATTGTATAATGACAATGAGCTACCACGGTAGAACAACTATACGGGGTGTCCCACAAAAAAGTACATCGGAGTTCGAATTGATATAACTGCGGAAATATTATAGCTAATTCAATTCTGTAACAAACATGTTATGCGACTATTCGAACCTGTTACTCGAACAGGTATTTAGGCTACCAGTTGCATGGATAAAAAAATAATATTTCTGCAGTCAGATCAATTCGAACTCCGATGTACTTTTTTGTTGGACACCCCGTACATTTTTTTTGTGCCTGTGTTTCAGACAGAGAACTTCATTCGGACTTGATGAAAAATATTGGTGCGTTCAGCATACAACATTGAATAGAACAATACACAAGTCTAAAATAAGACTACGTAGAGCAAATATGTGACGGTATGCATTTTGAGACGATGCTCTTCTGTCTAGTGGATGAAGTACTCTTCAAAAATATCTAAAATTAACCTAGCGTCGAGTAAAGCCCATCCCACCAAACGGTGATGTTCCTCTGGACGTCGTCTCACAAGACTCGTGCTCTGCGGGTCCTGAATAACGGGTAGCAGGAGGTACACAGTGACCACCATTCTCATACAGTAACCAAGCCTCCTCGCTGTGTATTTAAAGTCTAAACGAACTTTTCGTAAGGAATTGTGACCACCATTCCCATACAATAACCAGCAACGAACAACTTTGACCAACGCGCCCACATCAGTAGTTGGCGTATGCAGACACGCCTCTAGGACATCAGAACTCTGAGAGGTGCACTGGCGAATACCAATCGCATTTTTCTCTTCACTTTAGCGTAATAAACATCCTAAGGCTTCTAACAAAAATATATCCCAGCTGAAGATCATTAAGAGGAAAAATTTAATACATCATCATTTTCTCCTATTGAACCATTTGACTTCATCCCTTAGATCATTCAACTCAGAGTGACTTGACTTTCCCGTTGAGTTTTTCTCATCATTCATAGTTTCCCCGTGACTAAGGAGACAGATATTCAATTGAGATCTGGGAGCGTTGGCTTAACCAATGCAACTGATTACATGTTATTGAGTACCTTGACTTTTTAGTTGGTCTAATTCGAAAACATGGAAGGCAGGAGCAGCGGCCGCAGCACAGACACCTGGGAGTGTCATAGCTAACGAGCTTGCGACGGTGACCTGGGGTTCTGCGACCTCCCAACGGACCGGCCCAATGCTACGGTACCACCATGCCCCGGACCCTGGACATTCCGGCCGGTGTCTTGCTAGTCAGTTCACCACCCTCTGGGTCGGGTACCTGACGTCTCAACTCTACAGACAATGGTCTTTTGAAGGAACACCTGTGCCCGCTTCTCTTGCTTCTTGCTTCGTAAATGCAAGCCAGAGGGCTTGGCATCTGCTCTATAATTAAGTTTGTATTCGTATAGAGTGAAAGTTTGAAGCATTGCCCATGTGAAGAGGAAATATGGAAATGAAGTCTTCCGTGTTGAAATGAGTTGCTCGGTAGCTCTAAGAAAGTTATGAGTCAAAAACTTTAGAAATGGTAAAGTATTGTATGCACAAATGAATCAAAAGCCTGAATTTACGATTTTTCTGGTAGGGGGAAAACTCTAAATTGTTCAACTACTGTCAACAATAAATTTTGTGACAATTCATTGGGATTCTTAATGAATTCATTAATCCTATACTTTTCTTTGCTTTACGCACCCTATGAATTAGGGCAAGCATGGATAAATTAATTCATGATGAATATAAATAATAACTAATAACTTTGGAGTTTCTGTCATTACTTTATATCCCATCACTCTTTCATCTATCAATAAGAATGCTAGATAATTAATAACTAATGATACTATAGAGGAATGTTTTCTCCTTTATTGACTTTCCATTTTAATTTTGCTCTCTAGCAACAGGGATATTTGCTAAATATTTACACGAAACTAAAATTAAGAGAAGGAATTTAAATCCATCATCTTTAACGGACATACGAGACATGTTTGGGCTGCCCAAATTTGGAAAATTAACACTGATGCCGAACCCTGATACCAAGAATTAAACCTGATACCGAACCCTGGTACCAAGAATTAACCCTGATACCAAGCCCTGATGCCAAGAATTTACCCTGATGCCAAGCCCTGATACCAAGAATTAACCCTGATGCCAAGCCCTGACACCAAGAATTAACCCTGATGCCAAGCTCTGACACCAAGAATTAACCCTGATGCCAAGCCCTGACACCAAGAATTAACCCTGATGCCAAGCCCACCTGCTCATCCCAAGTCTAACTCGCGTGAGTTGGGTAAACCTTCCCATTGCGATGCATGAGGTAAATTTTATTTCTTTACCGTGCAGTTCGCATCGGACGGGAACCCGGAAGCTGTCCCAGACAACGGACTTCAATTTGTACAATTAAGATCACTTCGGGTAACAGATAACCTTCTGTTATTCTGCCGTGATGAATAGTTCCGCATCTCGAAGGCGCATGATACGATCTCTTCTAAATCATCAAGTATTTTACTTCTTTTCCAAGAGTTTTTGTTCTTCAACTGGGTAAGACAGTGTAATATGTAGCACAAACATTGCTTCTCTAAACTTAACAACTGTTGTTCACATTCGTCATTAGGAGCAGTAGCACATTTCTTCAGTATGTACATACCTAGTTCTTTTTTGCCATTAGTTAATTTGTTCGCATTATTCAGTCGATAATCTGTGCACTAAGTTCAGGTCAGTGCAAAGAAATAAATTCAGAGTTCGCTGAATCTTCGAAGCAGCCGAGAGGCGTAGCGGGAGCTGCTCTAGCGGACCTGTGGTGAGCTGGAAGCTCGGCCACCGTCCTCATCGAACACCAAAAATTCTCCGTAAAACTTCCGACGGTGGCCATTCATTTGGAAACGATGTCTACTTGAACTATTGGTGATTTCTTGAGTCGTTGCCTTGCGAAAACTTGGAATAGAGAGGTCCAAGAGATTGAGCGAGGGGCCGAATGATTGAGAGAGGTCTAAAACATTTTCGATGAAATGGATTAATGTCGTTGTAGAGAGCAGATTAAAGAAATATGATGAAGGTATTAGAAGAAACAGAAACTGTGGTCGAATGCTAGCCACTCGTCTGGTGATGAACGTGAAATTTTGTGCGCCCAAAAAATTAGACTTTTTTTATTCATTACCTTAGGGTTTCCCCGTCAATAGTACATGTACACACCCCTTGTGGATGCAAGAAGTATGTAAAATATTCAGATGCAGAAATGAAATACTTTATTCTACAGACAAAATTAGGGATAAAAATTCGCTCCTCTGATCCTTTAGTGCGCCAGGTTGACGCACAAATTGGCAACGGGGGCGAAAACGAAGAAAATCTTTTTCTTGGCGGTGCACGGAAAAGAAGTCGGGAACCATGGCGTTATAGACCCAAGCGACGCCTGTTAGGACGATGTCGAAACAAAAAGCGTCAGTCATGGAATTTCCTTCGTCATGGATAACTTGCTTTTGGCGATGCAACTATAGCAACCCAACCACGCTGTTGCAACATTATTGATGCGACCTCTTATACATCACGGCATACATCATCGCTGTATTGACAATTATGCTCTTACGAATATTTTGTATGTAATTTCAAAATCTCTATAAAAAAGTATTCATGCTGGTCTACTTCTAAATTTAAAAGGTGTTTTTAAATTGGTAGGGAAATACGCCACCACAGAGATAGCGAAATGTTCGCCAGTTACTGTACTGTTGAGTAATGTGAGTTTGATATCAATGATCTCATTCCCGTTTTCGCTGTAATGGTAAAAATTGATGAATTTTTTACGAGTTGACATGCTGCAGTAAGTTGAAGTGCTGTGGTAAGTTGAACTGCTGCGGTGAGTTGAAGTATTGAGGTAAGTTGAACTGCTGCAGTAAGTTGAAGTGCTGCGGTAAGTTGAAGTGCTGCTTTAAGTTGAAGTGTTGCGGTGAGTTGAAGTGCTGCGGTAAATTGAAGGGCTGCAGTAAATTGAAGTGCTGTGATAAGTTGAAGTGCTGCAGTAAATCGAAGTGCTGTGGTAAGTTGAAGTACTGCGGTGAGTTGAAGTGCTGCGGTGAGTTGAAGTGATGCGGCGAGTTGAAGTACTGAAGTAAGTTGAAGTACTAAGGTAAGTTGAAGTACTCCGGTGAGTTGAAGTGCTGCGGTAAGACTCCTTCACCTCAAGGTTCAATTCCGACCTGAGGTCTAAAGTGCGTTGTGTGAGAGACGTTCGAATTCGATGCAAGTAAAAACGACAGGCAACTCCGTGCGGTTGGTGCGTCTTCGTCTCAATAAAAGTTAATTTGCGTAATACCTGCGGTGTTCTTCCGGCATGAAGGAATATGCGGGCCCCACGAGCATCCTTCTTTCTCTCGTGAGAGTGAGCTTCTGCTCTTAAAAAATTGAAGCACTCGAAGACTCTGGAATTTGTTGATTCAGATCCAAAAAAATTGTTTTTTTGGCTGAGCAAGGCGTACGGTACCTGGTGGGGTTCAATCAGATGCAAAAATCAATGACAGCTACAACTCCCCGTCTTTAAACATGTACTCGCTAAATTATACCTCGATTTTACTTAACATCAAAGTCTTGAAATTTAATTCACTTTCCTTTGAACTTTCATCTCAAACATCCTGAGCCGCGCGCACATCTTGATTTTTAGGTAAAGAAGCTGTAAGTCATGTAATGAGACAGAGCCATGAACTGAGTACATTTTCAAATTCTTGACTAAATTTGAACCGTAAATAACGTCTCCAAACTACCAATTCGAAAGCGTAAAAATGTTTTCCCTTCGAAAGCGAGCAACTGCCGAGCATCCATCAAGACGGTCTCTTAAGGGCCTTTCACAAGATCAGTCAAAGTCTGAAGTCAGAGTCGGAAGACATCCAGATGTGACCTGACTCCAGAATTGAGATTAAAATTAGCATTAAATGACCATATTTGCGTGTGTTCCGACACTATCTTGAGACTTTGACTGATAGTGTGAAAACCCCTTAGAAAGCAATCTTCAGTAAACTCAAGCCCTCGCAAAGAGAAGTTGGAGAGGGAGTCCATGTTCCTGGAAATTGAACCCTGCAAGTGCAGGCGAGGTCTTGTAGAGCACAGACCAGGGATGTGTGCATGACCCGAGCTGCCATCTCCCCACACTGACGCAAGGGAGCCGCCGCTCATAACGATGAGCCAGGCTGAACCGTTCACGACCGGTGCAGATCGCCATCTTGGGCAGCACGGGGCCGGGGTGTCGGCGAGGAGCTCGAGGGGGGGAGGCGTGGGGAAGGGGTGGTGACCGCTAGCTCAAGTCGGCCGACCCAGCGTTTTCGGGGTTCGCTTCTGAGATCATGCATGCGCGCATGAATTTCTGCGAGCGCTGGGTCAGCAGCCACAAAACGTGGCTTCCTACATCGCGTTAGGGTCCTTGCACGACTAAATTATTCACGGTGCCTCGACGGCTAGCGAGCGAGCAGGAATAACATTTTAGGAACGAATCTCAAAAGTGTCATTTCCCAGCATCAGCATTTGGGTTTCAGAGGCTCGCCGCTGCCAGTTCATTCATCCCGACTCGTGCTCGAATGATTTTATTGTTATCGATACTCGAAGGGCTTAAACAGCCAAGTTATATCTATATATCTATACATAAACAACGGTGTGTTAAAGCGACGTTGCATAAATTGTTTACAAATACTCCGTTAGGGGCAATTTTTGGGACCATTTGTGGAGCTCCAGGATCTTTGACGAAGAAGCTTGGGCGTTTGGGTCAATTGGATTAAAAAAATGTAGCGAAAAAGAACTTTACAGCACTACGTTCAACAAGTCTGTTTATCATCAACATCTACAAAATATTCTTCACGGTCGTTTTGGTGTACTAAATTAAATCGAATTCCTTGACTTTGACGAATTTTATAATTTCAGTAGAGCATTTGTGACCCCATGCAACTTGTGTCTCTCACACACATAATTTTGTGATGTAGTTCCATACGCAAGCAACACTCGCGATCGCATGTCAAGCTTTCGATCTCGCAAAGCTGTGCCCATCAACAAAGTAACTCTGATATTCTCTGCTCTGCTACTCTGATATTCTCTGCTCTGCTACTCTGATATTCTCTGCTCTGCTACTCTGATATTCTCTGCTCTGCTACTCTGATATTCTCTGCTCTNGCTTTGATTTCATCATTATTGGCTTTGATTTCATCATTATTGGCTATGATTTCATCATTATTGGCTTTGATTTCATCATTATTGAATTTCATTGCATTACTATTAGCTTTCATTACACCCTTATTAGCTTTATTTCATCATTATTGGCTTTCATTACATCATTGTTCACATCCATCCTATCATTATTGAATTTCATGATATCATTATTAGCATCCATTATATAATTTTTGGTTTTCAATGGATACGAAAAATCTCTTCATTTGAAGATGAACATTCAGATTGATAAAATAGAATCTCTTATTCCATCTGAGAAAGTGTTTAGCTGCTCTCCGTATTCAAATTTCTCTAAAACATAATAGGAGTAAAAATCTGCTCAAACAAATCTACGTTGGATTCCATTGTTCAAACCTCCGTTACACTCTCGAGAAATCCGAGAGAGGTCTTTGCAGTATCAGAAAAGGTAAGAAGCTAAAAACAAAAATAAGTTACAATTTCAGAATCATTTTTTCTCTCTAAAATTTTCGTCTCGAAAAAGTCTGCTAAACTTTCACGATTTCTATGATTTTAGGAATTACAATCCCATGTATGCGTGGGATGCTGTGTACTGCGCCCAGCCGCTTGCTCTCGGAGATAAGTTCAGGTGGAGGCGGTGAAGGAACTGTGCCTTGTGAGATAAGGAGTAAGGCGAAGAGAGTCTTCCTACAAGAAGTCGTACGTTATAATTAACTTTCCTACGTGTAAAACTAGACTTCGAGTCACTAGAGTCATCATCACTGGTACGAATCAGTGAAACGTGGTATGTCTAGTGACTTGAGTCCTTTAGTTTTTACTTGAAGGAAAGTTAATATTAATACATGGCTCCTTTTGGTGCGGTTCTCTTTACCCTTTTCTTCATACCGAAACTTCTTGCTTCTCGCAACCTAAACTTAATTAAAACTTGACTTTTATTTTTCACGAGGATAACGTGGATTGCACGTCATGCAACCGCGTTACAATCACAGAGGATCGCAAACTCATTGAATCTCACACAAGGTCAAAATATTACAGGGAGTGACATATAATTCTAATTAAAAAAGCTACGAAAGTTATAAAAAGTGATGCCCATGTCATAATTTATTCCTCGAGTGAAGCACATGTCAACGCATACTTGAAACGCATCCTGAGTGGATTCATAAATAGATTTATACGTCGAATGAAGTAAAATGTATTCCAAGCGACATCGGGCAGTACTTCATACAGCTTCAAGATCTCAATATAAACACTGTTTCTTTTTCTGTCTTTCTCCGAACCGAGACACTTGCAATACTTAAGCATATTTCTGTCATAAACTAAAATTTGGGCTGCTGGGTACGGGAAAGTGATCGCCAGCGACGTATCGCCCTGGGAAATAGGAAATACGACGCACCATCCACCCACCGCGTGCAACGTTGATGGCTGATCCGCCCATTAGAATAACAAATGCTCATGATGCTCGTTTACCGTTCAACGTCTTCATTATAAGAACAAGTGTACAAGAGCAGGTCAACGTCTCTTACGTAACGCCTCTCTCGCACGTGGGTTCAGGGGTANACTGCGCTGTTATTCAACTCTATTTTTTAGTTGCAATTAGCAATAATGCAACCATCGTTTTTTGGGGAGTTAAATTGACTTTGATCTGCTGTAAACTGTGTTGCTTTCATTTCTATAGCCTGTCTGTTTTTCATTGTTTTGTCAATTATATTTCTACTCCGTATTTCTCCCCTTCCCTTATCTCCTCTTGTTTAGAAAATTTCCCCCTCCCCTCCCTCCCCCCGGCGGCTGAATCCGCCCTTGGGACGTATAACTACTGAGTCC
>VOMN01119938.1:0-11775 GCA_014899125.1 Orchestia grillus | reverse complement strand
AATTTTGAAACTAATTTGAGGCCTGTAGACTAATTAAGTAAAAAAATGCAGAGGGGGACATGGACGGTAGGTTAAACGTTTGCGGTGGGATCGCGACCCGTTTGCATTGAGGGGACAATTAGGGGGGTTTATTTGTGCATGTGCAGATGGGAAAAGTTGAGAGATTTTGTTTAAGACTAATTTGAGCTCTCTAAGTGGAATAGGTGAGAAATAAGAGGTAAACGAAATAATTTCTTCTATCCTGTATGAAGGAATGGCCCGCCGGTAGCCAGTACCTACTTTTGTACGCCGGTCGTTGTGTAGGAACGGCTCCGGTGGTAGTAGACAGCATGAACTTCCAAACTGATAATTCGCCTTATACACTATAGTATTTCGAGAAGGATTCATTCCTATATACTCTTCTACGGCAGTATAACAGTAACCATATATTCTGTTTTTATTCAGAGATTAAAAATTATTGTAATATGTATTCGATGGTTTCATTTCATGAGTACATTTTTTATAATTTTACAAAAGCTTAATTTTAAAAATATCTCTTTCTGCTATGAAGTTTGTTCATAAAATTTTGCTAAGAATTGCATGGGATTTACGATATTTAATTACAAAACTTCAGCTTTTCGACTCCATTGACCAAACAGACTTAAAAATTTGAGAATTTTTAATATTATTTTTAATTCAACTGTTATGCGAGTTTACCAAAGCTCTGAAGTTTCACGAATTTCGTTGTAATATATATTTTAGGAGAAAATTTGGCTTTTCATTGTTGCCAGATTCGACCTTTACATACTCGGTGCACAGCTGCAGCCTCTCACTCTATATATAAACGAGCTCAGGTCTAGTTCAGCGCTTCTATCGAAGCCCACAGTTCGTGTATCGTCCTTGTGTAATTGTAATTATGGCACAATGTGCGACGTGCGTGGTAAGTGTCCGATTGTAGCTGAAAGATGTATTTACTGTATATATCAAAAATTATGTTACTCTTCTCATAACTCTTACTGACCGCCATGTTGGGTTAATGACGTAGCCCAAATTTCTCCTAGTGCGGTCGTTTCTCTAAAAATTGGTTGAAGAATGAATTCTCTTATTATTCATATTTCCAGGTTATGCACTTGTGCTGTGTACATATAAAAATTATTATTTGTTAGATTTGTGTATATTCACTCTTTTTTTTCCTATTTGATACACATTCAGGGCTCATATTTTTGTTGAATTGTCATTTTCTATTTTTATTCATGTCGTGTTTTAGTTAACTAAATGTCTGAAACTGATGAGTTGACCAAAGCTAGCCAAGAATGGCTGAGGACTGAATGTTGATAGTATAAGACTGAATTCTCTGTTAAATCATGATTACATTGTTCTTGTAAATGAATCATTGCTGGAAACAGGTGATGCTTGATATTGTGAGTGGTTATAGTAAAGATTTTCATGTAAATGTAATGAGGGATCAAAGTGAAATTATGGTTATGGATGAAGGTGAATTAGATAAGGAGATGTAGTTATGGAAAGCAAAAAAGAATAGACATACATATGATGGATGCTGAGTGAAGATGGAGGCTCAAGAGGAAAAAATGAGGAAGTAGCCAAAGCTATGCAGTGGTGTGAACACTTGAGTGTAGCAAAGTATAGAGCAATGAAGTATGAATGTGAAAGATGTAGGAGTATGTTGCAGGATGTAATGTATGCCATAAATGTTAAAGCATAAAGTGAAAGTGACTTTGAGGAGTTGTGGATGATTCAGGATCAGATAGTTCATTTGGCATTGGATGCTCTAAAATGAACAGCTGTGATGGCAGTTTGAGTTGACCTTGGGTGACATCTGTTTTCTGAGCAACTGATTAAAGCTGCATTGACTCTTTAGAAAAGAATGAAACATGTGTAGAGTGATAGGTGGCTGAGATGCATTTTTGAAGGAAATTTGGATGTATGTGCATAGAAAAAGTATGTTAGAAGCATACAAGCAAATTATTAAGTATCCCATAGATTGTGTGTGTTAGATATGTTAGACTTGTTGGTAATTGGTTTTTGAGAAATCTGAAAGATGGATTTGCATAAATGGATGAAAAATTAAATGAGAACAAAAGAGTATAGATTGGATAAGTGAAAGAAGCCCATGCAGGGAAAAACATCCAAGTCTGATATGCTCATAGGGAGGTATCAAGGATTAAAGATATTTTATGATGAAAGTCAACTACTGTTTAGAGTCTGGTGTAAAACTATGAGTGAATAAGTGTGCATAGAAGTGAAATGCAGGGAAGACTCAGATACGTATGTAGTGCAACAGTGCAGTGAAAAATGAATTCAGGATTTTATTTTGAATGTAGTAAGTATAAATATGAGAGGAATATTTAAATGAATGTAGTTCATGAACAGCATGGAGTAGTTCAGCAGTATGTTGGAAGTGCTGATGGTGATTTTGATTTAAGTCATCTTGTACAACTGAATGAAGTGTGTAGTTTGATGGTAGCAATGAAGAATTTCTTAGTGAGAGCATCAAGTAAAAGGCAGGGATAGATAGTATTTGATAGATTCTTATAAGCTTTGTTGACCTCCCAATCAGAAGGATATCTCTATTATCAAACTGGATTACCCAGTGATATCCTATCTTGGTTGAAAATTGGGTATCACACAGAGTGCCTAATACTTGAAGAAATTTGTTAATAAGGCTGGTTTAAAACCAATGGGGCAAGAGGATCCACTTGTTCATATGTTATTCTTGGGAGGGAATTTGTTGGCTGTATTAAAGGCTGTCAGATGTTGGCCCTCATAGTTAAATCGAGGATAATAGTGTAGAAATAATTGCATTTCTATGTCTTTCATTATAATGTACTGAATGCAAATAATTTTCTTGATTGTGAATTGCAATCCATTACTTTTTCTTTGTAATGTAATACTTGAATATTATTTTTTTCAATATATCTATATATTTTTTGACAACTGTTTTTGGTCACTATTTACTACTGAACAGAGAAATGAAAGCATCCTATTCACTTTACAGCTTTCATTTTTGTATCACTAGATAACATTTTTTAATCAGTAAGAATCTATTTTTGCAAGGTTAGAAAAAAGGGAATGACTAAACTTGGGGTTATATTGTACAACCAGTCCCTTGCTCTATTGCATTGGCATTACTTTCTTCTTGTTATATAAGGTTGGTTAGGTTTGTTAATTTAGCATTATATAACGTGCATATAACAGTAGTTATAACTTGTGTATAGATGGCTCTAATTTCCTTTGTTAATGTTGTATTAGTGTGAAATTTGTTTGATTTTTTTCCATGTTTTTTCCTTATGTCTTTGCTTTAAAAGTCTTCCAAAATTGGGCTCGTGTGACAAAAATTTTTTATTCAATAATATTAAAATGAAGGCTGTATACTGATTAGGTTTATCTGTGCAGTATGATATTTTAAAGGCAATACTATCCTATTTTTCATTATGAAATGAATATAAAGAATGTATCCACATGATAAGATTTTGTAATGGGTAATTTTCTGTATTTTTTAGTAAATATTTTAGAGCATTACTCCTGTTCTTAAGTAATGAAAGTATATATGAATGGAGTTGTTCTGTCATGATGCCTGCAAGTTATTTTTGTGGCTAAAAATGAGGAATATTAACTAATTTTTTTGCACATTGGAATGGTTTGAAGATATTTATTTTGTAATTGGAGTTATTTGTGAAAATGTTATAATATTCTTTGCAATTGTAATCACTGAGATTTTTTAAAATTTTATACTGGTTAGATAATTTAAAGCCCACTTTGTTGTCCAAAATTGTAGCTACAGCAGTAATGTACTTCTTGTATTTGTTTTTGAAGGCTTTCAAAGATAGTTTAACATAATATTGTTGTATATTTGGAGGAAGTATATTTTTAATTTTTGCTGATGAAAACCTTCAATCATGTGATCTTTGGTGGATTAAAATGCCTTTGAAAAAGATACTGCATTTAGTATAGAAACATGGTCTCAAACAAATGTAATATGGTAAATACATTCAGCAAACTGTCAAATACATCTGTGCTAGAAGTGTTAAACAATGCCAAGACAAAATGAGTACATTGAACAGAATGCAAAGATTGAACATTGATAAGGTTTCTCAGAAATCAACATATATTTAGTTATGAGCACTCTTTTTGTAATTGTTGTATACTCTTTGTTGGTGTATTATTTATGAGTTTTGATTCTAACAAAATTTTGTATATGAAAAGAATTCTTACAACATGACCTGGTTAACTTGTTCATTTAATTTAAATGATATTTACAAGCTCAGATGATATTTGGTTATTTGATATCTATTGAAAACTAGGTGTGGCTTGCTACCTCATTGTTCACTACATGTCTGCATGATGGAATTGTTCTTGCTGCTGATTGTTCTACTTGGCTCTGATGTTCGATGGTAAAGTCTGACAAGAACAGAATTCACTGCATTTTATTTTTTCTAATTACAAATTTTTTAATCTATCATTTTAAGTGAAACGTAATAAAAAATTTGTACTATGTCCTAACGACGGATTAGCACTGAAACTCCACTGTCTCTGTTTACTTGCGGGGTTGTATGGTTATGGGTGGGGATATTGCGGGGTTGTGTGGGTTGTAGGTGGGGACATTTTAAAAGGATACTTCCATTGAATCTTGTAGAGTGAAATGGAGAGACCTAAACAGTTCTCATTCAGTTTTGTTATAATCTCATGGTGATATGATAGGGAGGTCAGTGAAGATATAAAGGTACAAGGGCATTTTAAGATTTAACTTGATTTCTGCTTCTAGGTTGTTTGTGTTTTAGAAAGTACAAGCGAACTAGTGGGGTGCCAGGCATAATGGCAGGCTGGCATTGGCAGCAAGGCTGCATTCAGATTGTAAGATGCCACTGTATTTGTATTGTAAGGATAAGAGAGTAAAAGAGCCACAAGTTTGTATTTTTTTCACTGAACGGGATATTGATGATTTGTTTGTACTCATGTGCTCCAATTTTTGTTTTTCTGTCAACACGTTTGACTATAGCCGTCAATGATCATGATGGCTATAGCCATTGTGGTCTGTGAACGTTTTAATGACTTGCTCCTTTTTCTTGCTGGTAAATTGATGGCATGAAATATACATCTAATGGTCAGCAAGAAAGGAAACATTGGTTAAAGTGTATCTTGAGTTAGTTTTGGATAATTTTAAAAATGAAATTGGATGCTATTCAATTTTTTTAGATGCCCAATCTAAATATACTGTACAAATTGTAAAACAATTCCAATAAATACTGAATCAGAAATGTAGCCAATTCATTGTTGTCAAATGAATGCACTTCCAATGTGATGCTATTCACTCCTTTGCTGACAGCTCACCAGAAGTTGCTTCAATTGAAGGGCTAACACAAACCTACAAATCTCTTCTTGCTCATCACCATTTCAACATGTTGGGTTTGGTGACTAATGAGCTAAGGTTGTAATTGAAGAACGGTTATTGATTAGCAAACTTCATTAGAGTTTATGGTATACGTTGGAAAATTGATTGAATCAAGACTATGAATTGCCAGGCAATGAGTTCTCAGAACCACAAGTAGTCAACCTGAATATTAAAATGAATGAAACTGCGCAGTGATTTTAGTCTTAAGTGGGGAACCCCAAAACTAAATTTAGAAATTTTTATGCAACTATACCAAGTTGCATACAAATTTTTCCAATTAATGCCTATAATAGTGCTCAATTATAACCATATGCATACGTAAACTTGACTCAATTAATGACAGGGATGCACTCAACCGGTAAAAAGCCTTGAATGAAACAATGCACATCAATTGCTAACTGATGCTTAGTTCTGTAATTATCTATGGTAGCCTATATAGTGAAGTATAAGCTGTGGAAAAGTGTGAAAATAGTCTACTTATAGTAAGAGAGATAACAAGGTGATGCCATCAGTAGCATTAGAAATTATGGAAATAATTATCCCAACAATGATACCAATTGCCAAAATGACCTAGTATTGTAATATATTTGATAAAAAAAATTTTTAGTGTTTCCTTGAAGCACATATACCTTGGTATATCACTACAAAAAAACTGGTGGTGGTCAAAGAACGCCTCAATGCTTTTAACTGGTTTAAAATTTTTGAATGAAATTTGCTGGTTTAATTTATCATTATTATTTTGCAGCCTCGTTTGTACAAGAGCGTGATCGAGGAGGTGATCGCTAATGTACGTGATGCATTCTTGGATGAAGGCATAGATGATCAAGTACTGCAGGAAGTGAAGCAGGCCTGGGAGCAAAAACTTGCTGCCACTAGGGCTACAGAACACAATGACGCCCTTGCAGGCACCGGACAGCAGTCTGGCACCAACCAACAACAGCAGCAGTTACAGCAGGCTGCACATCAACAGGTCACCAGTGGCTTGGCTGGTCAGAGTAAGTTTTTTTATGAAGGCCAATAATTTGAAGAAGCAAGTGTATGATGAACATTGATATTCTGCCTCAAGTGTTGAATGTTAAAATATGGACATCTAAGTTGAGTGCCTAAATTTGATGGATTTGGCCACGAGTTTGGCTGTCAGTTTTTTCCTTATCGGTAGTAGCAATGCAATACCTGAATACCTTAAATGCAAGTTAATCTAATTTTCATTTTACTAGGTGTATATATATGTTTTTATGTTATCCTCATGTATTGTATTATAAAAATACATTTTGAAAAGTCATTCAAATTTGAAAAATGATGGAAGCAAGAAAACCCCTCGGGAGGTATAGGATAATCCATAGGCAATAGGGTTAGGTTTGTCTCACCTATGCTATGGGGACTGCTATCTCTTAGGGAAAATATTAGGTTACCTCAGTTCTAGCCAGGCCTTCGGGACTTCCATCTTTTGTGCCCACTTTGATTCTTTACATTTTATGCCTTCTTTGCTGATAATTCTTATCTCTTCTTCCTCTTTCTCCACTTGCTATTCCTTTTCACGGATTTTTGTGTGGGAACACACCTGTGTATAGACTTTGTTTTCTGAAGTCCATATCCATACTAAATGGTCCTTTCATGTTATTCTCTTGAGGTCACATTCAGCATGGCTAAAGAGCAACTAACTAATAATCTAATAAAAGCCAGAAGATTTATCATAATGAAAAAATCAGACTGAATGTATTCAGTATAGTTTGCCACTGCCTTGATAGATTGTACAAGTATCCTTTGTCCTCTTTTTTTATCTTTCTTACATTCTGTAAATTTTATTTTATTTACTTTTTAGTTTGGATGTTGTCTTACAAGTAAGTAATCAAAATAAATTCTAAAATATTTTGGTACTTTTGCTATTATTTTTGCATAGATCAGAACATTACAACAATGTTTTGTTGGTGGAACAGCCAGATTTTATCATTTGTAATTATATTAAAGCTGTATAGGATTATCATGTTGATCATTCTCATTAAGTGATAGTCATTTTTGTTTTTGAAAAAGTGCAATTCTCATGCATTTCATGTAGATATACCTTCTTGGTTCAGCTGGTTTACTTGTATTTGTCCAATGAAATATATCAAACATAGAGTATTTACTTGAATTGTGTATTAGTATTTAATCAATGTTGACACATTTGCTTATTGTGAAAGAAGACATTGACATTTTCTCCTTGTTCCTTCATGCCTGCCTCATCTCAGCAGCTGCCGCTGCTCAGCCTCCACCAGCTCCTCAGGTGATCCTAGTTACCTCTTAGCTGTCGAGCTGCTCCAACTGGCCAATCAAACATTCTGTATTGCAAATTATAGTCTGTAATGGGAGGGAACTTTGTACTTGTGGAAGAAACTGAGGCTTAGCCTTAACTTGCACGTCTTGTTCAATGTTTTTAAGACTACAGATAGGAGACGATATATTTTGGAAGTTGTCAGCCTCAGTTATGAAGTCTGTTAATAATTAAATATTTTATATTATGTTACCTCAGCTGTAGACAGACCTTCACAACTTTTATCTTTTGTGTCCACTCTACTTTTTTCAATTTTTGCACCTTTCCACGATTTCTTGTCATTTCCTCCTGTTTCTGCTGAACTTACTGTGTCTTCGTACAGGGGATTATGTGTGAGAACACACCTTGTGCATAGATTTTTCCTTCTTCATAGTCCACACTAAATAATCTCTTCTCCTACACCTCTCAGATAGCGTAGAATAGGCCAGTGGTCCCCAAACTACCGCTCGTGGGCCATTTTGATAAATCCGACCCGTGACAGCTAATCGCTGAATGTTCTTGTTGCGGTGACTGGTTGGATTAAAGTGCACAGAATGATGAATGTTTTATTGATATGGCCCTTGGGCCGTAGTTTGGAAACCACTGGGGTAGGCAATAGGGTTAGGTTTGTCTATCCTATGCTATGGGAACTGGTGACCCCATGGGAAGACTTTTGGTTATCTCAGGTTTAAATAGCCTTATAGACTTCTGTCTTTCGTGCCCATTTTGCGTCTTTCAATTTTCATACCTTCTCTTTTTTGTCTTTTCTTCCTCTTCCTTATTAACTTGCCATTCCTGTGTATACTGAATCCAGTGTGGGAACAAACGTGTGCATAGATTCCACGTTTCATACAGTCCATTCTAAGAGGTCCTTTCTTCTCTTCTCTCTTTAGGTCCCATTCCATGTGGATAGGGAGCTTTAAACTAACTATTATTAACTCAATCTCTTCTCTCTTTAGGTCACATTCCATGTAGATAGGGAGCTTTAAACTAACTAATAATGAATCAATCTCTTTCTTTAGGTCACATTTCATGTGGATAGGGAGCTTTATACTAACTAGTTACCTAATCTAAGCAAGTATGGTTCAAATGCAATTTCTTGCTAATTTTTGAAGAATTTGCCTGCTCTTTTCAAGTGATGCATGAGCAAAATGGATTTGAAATTTTCCTATTTAAGATATTTTCCTATTTAAAATTTGTATTTAAGTATATGTATTGTTTATTTGTTATGAAATAGAACTGCAAATTTACTTCTGTAGGTTGTTTTTTATTTATAACATGTAGAGTAGCTCTGTGAAGCTTGCATGTGAAAAGCATTAAAAGTATAAAAATGATTTGTATAATTTTTTGAGTAATTTGATTATCAAATTTGTATATCATATTACTAGCCTACTCCACACACAAATCTTGATCAACACCTGGTACAAACGCTTATTGACTTGCCTCACCAAGCAAGCTCTTAATTATGGCAGGACTTCTTTTCAAAACCTCTAAACTTACTCCCAATGAATTTTGAGTTGAATGTTAGAAAATTATGTTGAATATTATAGGCAGTAAGTTTAGAGTAACCATTTGGTCAATGGAAAAGGTCCTTAGTTAGAAAAAGCTAAGTCAATATGCCTCATTTGCAGGTCTTATTGGTCCCTGACTTGGACCTGTAAACTTATTGTTTCTGTTTCATGAGGGGTTTTATTTTTGATGATAGTCATTATAGTGATGTTCCTGTGGTAACCCGAGATTTTCTATTGCCCCCTGTCACTGATAGCAGTATGGTACTGGTAGGTGGGTAAGCAAGCACATGTATTTCACTGAATAGAAGCAAGGAAAAGAGCCCTGTGGTCCTTGGGGCTCGCATATGACAGCTGATTAGGCGTGATTTCTTTCTGTAGGACCTTGAAAGTAATCATGGGATTTTTGTGCAGGTGAATCTGGTGCCCGTGCAAATCACAGTACCAGCCCCGCAAGCAGGGGGTACTCCCAAGACCATCACCATCCATGTGCCCTCCACAGCCCTCGCTAATGGGGTTGCCGGTGCGCAGCTACAAAGCATTTTGTCTGCTCCTTCGGCTGCTCAGACCTTCGCTCTCGAGGTAATTTAGTTTTCTTTCTCTTAGTATTCTGTGATGTTATTCATCAACGTTGTGTAAGGGACTGTTGCATTTAGTGATTAATACGTTTGAGGAGATATTTTTTACTCGTTTAATCCTGCAGTACGATGAAATTTTAATCTATCCACTAATGTTGGGTAGGTCATTGTGCAATATAAAAGTGATACCAAACAGTAACTGTCCAGCTGTGGAAGAGATCCTGTGGGATTTCTTTCGTTTTGATGTTAATATTGAATTCTAATTCTTGGCAAAAAGAAAGTTAGACTCATTAATTGATTGCAGGCATTCTGAGTGCCTGCTGTAAAGCATGAAATGCAAAAATATATTCAGAGATTACATGCATCATATTGCACTAAGATGAAAGAGAAATACTTGTCAGTGACACTGTATCCAGAGACTGAGCAAGTTTTCTATCACCTGGAAAGGCAGCCAATGCTCTGTACACGCACGTACTGGGTCATAGCTCCCATGAAAATGTAGCGGGCCTAATGTTGAGGGACAAAATTGTTGCGCACATGATATATACTGCGCCCAGGAGGCCGTTTGGCTTTGCCGTGACAAATTTTTATAAAAAATGGAAAAAAAGTTCCATGATTGTTTGTTCCCTATTTCCACTAATGCTAAGAGGTGAATTTCTCAGTATTGTATTGTACAGTATTATATGTCCTAGGTGGAAACTAGTGTACAGCACAGTGGAAGAGGACACACATATGGCAAATATTACTGTCTTGATGTATATGCTGATCGACCATTGTTCCACAGGCAAACCAGGCTGCTGAAGTGATACAGCGCCAGCTGAATGCGTCTTTGCAGCGGCGAGGCATCACCCTGCCTCCTCAGCTGCTGCAGTTCGGCTCTCAACCCCAAGTTGACGGGGCTGTGGACTTGCCTTCCTCTCCCTCGAGCGGTCAGTGTCAGTTCAGCTCCACGTGTTCCAATAGTCTGCAGATATTTGTGTGATTGTGAAAGTGATTTAAAGTTTCATGCAGAAGGGACACCAACACCCAGACGCGCAGGAACACTTTCGCAGCAGCAGCAACAACAACTCCGGAGGAGATCAATGCACACAAAATATACCAAACTGGAAAGGGGCTTCTTGGCCACTTTTCAACTTCCCAGATGTGCTAGAATCCTCAAATTAGACACGCGAGTCGAAAAAAAAAATTCTGAGAACTATGAACTTGTCCCTGCCCGCTACAACCTCTCATTGACCCTCTTTTCAGGGTCAAAATGGGACCCTTCTGTGGATATTTACCACGCCTTTCCTATGGAACGTAGGGGGCCCATTTTTTCAACGCCAATAGCCAACAAAGTGTACTACGCACACCAGTCTTTTTGAAAGGTCAAGGGCTCATAGCAAAGCTGTTTTCAAGTAGTTGTTTCTGTCGAAAAACATTTCTTATGCTTTTTTCTCGCGTTTCGCTGTCGATTTTATTTTCGAAACTTATCCTCGAGATGGGTATGATGGTCTATTTTTATCAAAGTTTCAATTTCTCGGGTAAGTAAGGCCAAAAGTTATCGAAAACGAAAAACCCGTGATATGGATGTCATGGGTTGCAGCCATCCCAGCGCTTTGGAGTATAGAACAACAATGGAAGAGAATTTCATTGGGCACTGTGAAGTTTTTAGCCAGCCCTCTAGCTCGAAAACATTTCGAGTTCTGCAGGTAAAATGACTTTTTTTCGTGTGTATTCCATTTTTAGGGTTTTCTATGATTTGCACATGAATCGTTCACTTTCTTCAAATTAGTACAAAAATGTGCGTTTTTTCACGCCCGGTGTACTCGTATTAGAAAACAAAGGCGCCCAACTCAAGAATGTCTGCGGTTTTTGCGTCTAATATGTACGTCCCGCATTGGAGGGTGGCCTTGTGTACCCCCGCTTAGGGGGGTGTCTTGACCTTAGAGTGCGATGTGCCGCCACCTCCATTACAGAACGACACTCTGTACACAGCGACAGCGTCTCTGTATGCCTTTCAATTTTTTTTTT
>VOMN01119934.1:0-11352 GCA_014899125.1 Orchestia grillus | reverse complement strand
TGTAGGGAAGTGATGGAATCGTACTGGAATCTGTGCGGTCATAGAAGCATACTGAGGTCCGTGGGGGTGGTGGTGTAGTAAATATGTGTATGAGTTACGAATTGAACGTTTATTGAGTATATATGTAGACATTTTTGTAGCATGCTATATTTTAGGCTAACTTTACCTAGTGCTCGTGAGGCGGTATGCGAGACGTTGTGCGCATTCTAAACGTAGGCGGTGACCCCACACGTCGACTAGACGGTAACTGCATTCTTGAGGCGAGCTCATGCAGAGTTAATTGAGCAACGTCGAGAGTGGAGTGCAAGTGCAGAATTTAGGGACGGTACTAACAAACAACGGCCACATACCGAACTGTATGCCGTGGGAACACGTAACGACGATGTTGCACAAATTGCTTGACATATGTAGCTGCATAGACTGGGGAGTAAATGGGACAGTAGCAGAAAGCAGGGTCAGTGTGAGAGGGACAGAGTTAAAGTCTAGATAGCCATTAAACGCGGGATGTTAGACTGAGACTGTTGAGCTTTATCATGGACTTGTAGTAAGTCCGAGAGCGAGAACTTGCTGGAAGTTAAACACTTGACCGAACGAAGTATTTAGTTGTATTTAAATTAACCCCTATTAATACAGCGTTTAGTTGGTACGTCATTAAATATTGCGAATAACTCGCCTAAAGTAACTCACTTTGCAGACGATCAATCCTTAAGTTAGAAAGCCGGTTGTTCGTTTGCTCGATAAAAAGCGCTCTGCCTGGGTCATCTAAGTTCGTACAGAGCTGGACATCAATTACGGGTGTCGTGTTATTCTTTTATGTTAACTTAAGAACTTTATCGAGTATTGTTTTCCATCGCGTTCACTCACAATCCTAACGTGAGTGGCTGTATATTTATTCTGTGAGTCCGCAGAACGAGAAAGAGCGCGGATTTGTTGAGTCACGGATCTGTTTATTCAGAATTAAACTCTGAGCTGTACCATTCTGGTACCAGGTTGACTGCAAGTGTCTAATGTTCCAGGACGTTCGTTCTCTGGTTAATGCGAAGCTCATCAGAACGACTAGGCCGTTACTTTTTCGGTGGAACTTTGCTGCCCTCTGTGTTACATGTTTCACCCTACTCATATTTGCTCTATTAAATATATTTATTATAAATTATTAAAAGCGAGTTTCATTTCCCACTCGGAGTATCGTTAGATCACTGCGTGTCCTGACTGCTCGGCCGAAACGCTACCCAAAAGTAAACATGGAAAACTAACTTGCACACGAAGCCGAGAAAACAAATAATTAAAATATAAACTGAGATGAATCGTATTACTTCAATACGAAAGTTGGGTAGTTTTTAAGGGATCTATGGGAGAGTAGGGTGACATCCGTGAGATATAGGGGAAAGTAGGGTGAGGTCCGTGAGGTCTAGGAGTGAGTAGAGTGACGTTCGTGAGGTCTAGGGGAGAGTAGGGTGACGTCCGTGAGGTCTAGGGGAGAGTAGGTCGATGTGCGTGAGGTCTATGGTAGAGTAGAGTGATGTGCATACTGTAGGTGAAGTGTATGGGAGAGCAGTGACGTGAGTGGGGTCTGGGGTAGGAGGAGAAAGAAGAAGAGCTGGGTGACGAGCTCGTGACCTGAGAAGAGGGAGAGACATTCAGCCTAGGGATGTGTGTCGTTCAATTACCGGAAATCTCCAAGAAAAAGAGGTGAATTGAACTTGTATTTTAGGAACGTGATAACAGATGCACTGCTGCCTGAAAATTGAAGTTGGTGCAGCGAAATTGTTATGCGAAAATTTAGCAAATTTATAGCTTTTATAAATCCATCCCTCATTTTTCTTCAAGATATTTTAGCCTTCAAAATGAGAGTGACACTGTTTTTCGTTGTTCTGTCTTGTCGTCGAGTTTAGTTTGCTAAGTTAAAAGGGATCAGGTGTTGCGATCAGGGCTATGTCTAGTGCGACCAAGGTGTTAGTCCTAAGTACAAATGGTTAGGTGAACAAACTGAGGATTGTGGCAAATTGAGAATACAGCGTTTCTGTTGGACTAATTATGACACTCACAAATAAAAACCTATTCCAATCAGAGACAGAGCGCACGTCTTCTACGAATGGTCTATCATGAGATGGCCTGTTTTGACGTTTCTTTTTCTTGGTCGTCCATTAAAAAAGTTTTTTGTGATCTAATTTGAATGCATGTTCTTTGTTTCAAAGAACGGGAAAGGGTGGTCGCTATTTATTGGAAATTTGTAGCTGATGCTTGCGTACCGAGAATTATCTCCAGCACTACGAGATTGGCTCGCACGGAATATTTGATAGGTATTTTTCATAAGCTTTATTTCAGTACAAATGTTGCGATAGGCAGGTGCCGTGGAGATCAATAGGCATATTATATCTTGTTTTGGACAAGGGTATCATCATTGCATTGCATCTCATGCAAGGCGCTTAGCACGGTAGTTGGCCCGTAGGCATCGGTATAAATATTTGCTGCTCCTGGAGAGCTGGACGGCCGGTTTTTTCGACGTTCTAAGAGGTTTTAATGCAGCTCATGAGGGATTCTCATGACAATTGAAGTGAAATGAACGCCCGCGATTACTCTCCGGTGTAACTGGGCGACTTGTATGATTTAGGAATACATAGCGGATATTACAATGCCCCCTGATGTGCCAGTCTTGACACTTTGCTGCTTTTATTGCCCCTGCAAGATGTCCTCGTATTTCTGAAGCTTGATACTGAGCTTGCAGTCTAAACAGAAAAACGAAATTTGTAAAATCTGTGAACAAAACTTGAGGAATTCGGAGGGAATTTCAGGAATTTCAAATAATGTATGTTGATTGAGTCACTGTGCTCAAAACTTCTCGTTTGAAGAACAAAAACCATTTTAACGCAAAATAGATTGACGAGAAAATCGCTGCCGCACTTTTCCCGAGCTCGTTTGCTGCTCCTGGTGTGAGCACTGAGGGTCGAGTGGAAGTTTCGTTAATTAGAGCCACTCAAACAATTCATGCAAACAAATTCCTTCTGAAATTAGTGAAGGCAGGTGCCGTAAAATTTCTCTCAAAGCAAAGATCGTTTAAACTTCTGGCGAACTATTTCAAAGTTGGTTGGCCATTTTCTTGCTGCAGCTAATGACCCGCATTGTCGCCTGTCTCCTGATGGCCGGCACGCGGCCGCGCGATTTTCAGGAGGTGCCGACACACAATGTCGAAAAGGAGTCAAAATTTTACGAGAACGTTCCCCCCGACGTTAAACGTTTCCCTCGACGTGAAACGTTATTCAGAAGCTTAATGTCATAATAATAGGTGTTTCAACTGGTCTATCTCTACCAAAGTAGTCGGCTGAACTTTTAAACGTTTAGTTTGGCCATCATGAACCGATTTTCCTAATAATTCTGAAAATGTTATTCCATTTTCTTCATGAGAGCATTTTTTAAACGTGCAGTGTGAACTCGATCATGCGTAGCGTTTTCATGAAAATTTTAATGGTTTCTTCACAGCCTTCTACCCTTAACTGCTAAGTGGAGTATTCGATATCCCACATGCTTCAATTAATTCTCCCAATGAATTTCGCATGAAAGTGAGTCCCTCTCACTATCGTATCGCTTCTTTTGTTCTATCGACGAGCCCCAACACTTCACTTGGCCGCGCTGCTCGGTAAGATGACCTTTGCAGTCGAGGTGTGCGGGTCGGTGTCAACAATTTAAACTGTGAAAACGTAGAGAACCCCACCGCCACCATACACGCACGGTCTGGTAATTTCTCATCATTATAGCTACGCAGTACATCACAATAATCTGCCGCTTCATCATCATTATAATATCATGGTCACCATGAGGACGCCACACCCACAGTGGCCGCTGCAGCCTCCCCTCCTTGCCGGGATCAGCCTCGCGTGAAGCGTTAATTCGATCAAGTCGCCGTGCTCGGACTCGTTCAATATCCAATTACCGCCACGTCTTGGAATCCCTGATTTCGTCTTCAGACTGAGAACGGGTTGATTAATTCTAGAGTATGTTGTATTTGCACTTCTAATGATTGCAGGCCCTGAGTGAAATCTTGTTGAACTGAAATCTCTTCATGGAATTCTTTAATCAGTCGTGAAGTTCGATTCGTATAGGCTATTGGCATCGCATCAATCTACTGCACATTCTAATTCGTGTTTGATGACACAGATACATCATTCACAATGAGGAGATAAATTTCTGATCATTATCAAGTTCCTTATGAAATATTTCAGTTCAGGACTCGTACTATTGATTAAAACATGCTTTCAAGTTCATTTTCTTGAACTGAACGTTCAATGAGCGAGTTATTAATCGTCCTGTGTTTGTTTGAAGATCGGCTGCTACACAGCACTGAAACTTAAATTGTCACCATATATTTGGGCACATAATATAAGAGTTATAATTTTGTTAAATCATAGGTATGGGAATACTAGAAGAGATTTTCCGAGAATTCTCTCGTGTGGTTCGTGTTAGCAAAATAAATACTTATTTTATTTTATGGACATTTAGCGATACTTGTTCGTATTTCACAAATGATGAAGCAGACACGTACGGGAAAGAATATAAATGACCTGAGGTTCATGTATGAATTGTAAATGTTTCAAAATTTTATGCGCTTGCGACATTGTCGAATAGTGTGTGTTTCTTAACATATCAGGTAAAAGATAAATTAAAGAAATTCTTCAATTATGCATCAAGGCGCAATATCAACCACCGGAAAAATGAAATTCAAAAAGTAAACAACGGACGACGAAAAATTACCACTTTAGAAATGGTATATTCTTTACTGGTTATTAAGACGCATATTGTTTTAGTGCTTAGTTAAAAACTAACATCTAAATCTTAATACCACATTGAAATATTCTTGTAGTTGATCTTAATTATTGAGCAATGGTAGATAACACCGCTTAGCAATCCTTCAGTTTTTCTTGAAGATCTCCTCAAACAATTTCAGTCAATCTGATTACTTAATAATCCTTCTCCATAGGGTAGTTCGACCCATCTCCTTTCATAACAAACTTATACGACTTCATGTTCGATAAAAATTTTACGTTAATGATCAAATGACTAATATTCAGGGAAATTTTGACACAATTAATTGAATGTATTAACTCTCCTTCGTCAGCTCTGTGCTACTGCGGCATATGACGTAAGAGAGTGGATACGGTTATGTGATCACGTCAGGATAATTGGCATAACGAGTTTAGAATTTCGGTCTAACTTTTTCGCCACCATGTCGATAGATGCATAAAAATTGATAAAAATGTTTAGGAGGCAAAAATTGTTGATAATTATAGATGCTCCTGCGAAAAAGTTAGTGTACTGTCCGAAATAAATATCTTTTGAGTTTAATCGATTGTTAATTAAATGTGTTCAGATATGTGTTGTATCATTTGCGTGTATAACGAAAGCCATATTGATGTGTAGAGTCAACGAGTTATGTCGAATGGGATAGTATTTAGTACAATTCCCTCTTCTTTTCATCAACGAGAAGACAACATATTTGTGATTTTTATTTTCTTTTCATATTTATTCTCAGTCTATCTGTAGAATTTAAGAGGAATCAGAGTAAGGTGAACTTTCGTTTAAAATACCGTAGACCTACGCTGGATGTGTCAATGATAGTGCATTATTCTGGCATGCTGTTACAGACATTTGAGAGTCGGTTTGTGAAAAGTGAAAAGAGCAGGAGATACGCAAATGGGTTAAAAGACAATAATTTTCTCTCTCTGAAAAATGATCAAATTTGGTGGCTGCAAATGCAAACTTAGCAAAAGTAGCCAAGATATCTGCCACATAGCTGACCATCTCTACTGATTAGCGGAAAACCACGGATCAAAAATTGTTGCGTCGATAACAATTTTTTTTATCGATGAACATTCATAATGTGAGTATTTGAATCCATCGTATTCATCGGCTTTGAAACAGCATTTTTTCTTAGTATTTATTCGTCACAGAAATTTATTTTAGTTGTCATAGCGACCAATCTGCTCGTGATGTGTTAAAAATATTACTTAAGTTCCGTAATTCATCTAGGACGACCCATGTCTCATAGCGCGTTGTAACTTCCTGTAGCAATGCCCCGTCTGCCGACTTCATGTCGATGCCGCGTTGGTACTTCGCTCAGGTTTACATTACGTGAACAATGCGATACATTCTTTTATTTTGATGAGTGATTTATCTCTCACAGTTATGAGTTAGGAGCTCACTTTTAATTGATCTTTATGCAGTCAGGAACACTAATAGCGAAAAAAATTCAGAGAATTGTACATTCTGTGTGGTGTTGGGTCAAACATCTTTAGTTCAAATTTATTGATTATTTAACAAAACATGTATGGCAAAATTTGAACTACAAATTTGAAGGGGAAGAGAAGAAAAAGTGTGATGTAATGTCGAATGTATAATGCAACGCAGTCTTGCGATAGGGGAAACGACACTGAGGAGTGAGAGAGCTAGTAATGTGCTATTTGATGCAAGAAGCATCAGTTTACGATCCTTGAAAATTCCATTGAAAGCGAAAAAAAGCGAATCATAGTACAAATATGCAATAAAACTAGAAGAGAATAGAATAGAATTGATTAGAAAACTATATCCATAGGTAATTCCGTTGCGAGAAGCTTCCATCATTCTCTCTTGACTTGACTCTAAAGGGCCGTATTCAGTTTATGCTAACGTAGAGTGGTTCTGATGCTGTGGTTTAACTAGTTAGAGAATTCCTGGCCAATCTTCAACAATGCATGATGATCTGTTGATCAAAGGATCATCATATGGGGAGCCTGGTGACTTGAGGCTTGCCGGCGGTGGTGGCACAGGTGGCAACTCGGGGAAGCCGTCCCTCTATTGGCAGCGCACGCACTCGAGCACGACTTAACTATTCCAATTGCCGCTGCAGTTCACAGAAATTAGTAATTTGACGTTGCTGGATCCCTGCCACTCGTCTTTGAAGTTATTTGCTCGGCATGACCCTATCACTTCTACATGGGATTTAATTCGAATCGCTGCAGTGGGGTTTGATGCAATTGATTGTTTTCGTTTCCTCGTTGTGTTATGGTCATTGCCTGTCGGTCAAAATCCTATAATAGTCTAGCTAAATCGTATTATTAAAACTGACAGATTCCTGATCCCTTTCTGTTTTCCCTTGTAATAGTCTGCGTGACCAATCTTGTAAATCATGATTTAATATAACACTGTTAAAGAAATTGAAGATCTGGATACGAAAACGTTTAAATTTTGGAATCTCAATGCCGAGCATACAAGTTTGACTAGCTTCTCTTATGAAATAACGCGAAAACAAGGATTATAGCGTAATTAGCCCTTGATAGCACGATCGTGTTCATAAATGAATTGCAGGATAGATCATATGTCGGAAGATTTGATGAATCTTTTTTTTAGCATTACTTTACTGAATATTTGGTGTTTCAGGGGCTTCTTTTTCGTACCGCGAATGCTGCAAGAAGGAAACTAATGTCACGAACTATTTCCCTAGCAATCTGAAGGTATATGTGATATTAGTAGATTTGTTTAGTTTCGTACATATGCAGTTTGAGGTTCAGAGGCCAACTGCTGTGATATTAGAAATAACCTTGCGATAAGTACAAAAAATGAAGTGCTAAAAAGCTAAAGCAATGGCCGCCGAACGCCAATCAGCCATTGAAGTGGTAAAAAAATCATTTTACCTTTCTCTTCCGCTCTAATCTAAGCCACCAAGAAAAAAGCTTTAAAACAGCGCATGGAATAAAGGATGTGAAAATTTTTTGTATGAAGGATGTATGAAGGACATTAGGACACAAAATTCAAGCCTAGAATATTACGAGTCACTTGTTATACGAAATATTTAACGCTTGCGGCAAGAAACTATCAACTGAATTATTATTTTATTTAAACTGGAATTGTAGAAACCCGTGTCACTGTTTCTGATGATATTTCGTAATAAAAAGAGATTCAATTTTTTATTATTTGCAATCTCTGGGAAGACAATGAAGAAAGACCTTGCTATCAACCACTGACATCAAACAGTATAGTGGCAATACGTGTATGTACCCCTTCAATCTTTAAGATTATTACAACAAAAAGCAATTGTTTTATGCCGAAATATTGGAGTGGTCTTGGCGTTCCACACCTAACGGATAGTGGTCGAACGTCCTCAGGGCTTTGGCGACGCCCCGTTTTTCGATGATTCTGATTTTCATGCCCTTTATGATAGAGCCAGGCAACTATGCCCGTCACGACACCTAGTCGCCCCTGAGCTTAGAGTGCACGAAGTCCACAAAAACGAACTCGTTGAGTACACGGCAAGCCGTAATACAGAACAGAAAAACCCTTCGTCATCCCTTTGTCCTTCGTTGGTCATAATGCATGTTTTATTTCAAAAGGGGTGATTTTTGCGTGACGTCATCAATGACGTTAATAAATCAAAATATCTCCTGATGGTTGACTTTTACAAATCTCGCCCTCGCCCAGACCTGTACCTCATTTTCATGAGGCAAGTCCACTACTTGTTAATGAGTAGTGTGCATTGTACAACTAGTCTCATGATCAAGCCTGTAAAAATAATTCGGTACATTGAGCTATCAAATTCTCAGGAATACCATTTCCTTTGTCTTGTATTCTTGCAGTTTTCTAACTCCTAGATCAGAGCCATTCTTCCTAACAGCGCCAGTTCCATTCCCCTTACACACCTGTTAAATGTTACATAAAGTATATGTAAATATTGAAGTACAGTTTTTCAATAAATTTCTGTTTATTAGCATAAGTAGGGCAAATTTTCAAAGTACGTGTAATCAATGCATCACTATAGTAAGTTTTTCACTCGGTTCATTTAGAAAATGGCGCTTTTCAATTGAGAGATATCATGAAACATTCATTCCACTTTTAATGCACGCTCCTGAGGCTAAATGCTCTCTGCCAACCCTGCCTCGGGTCTCGGTGTCTGTGGTGCTGAGGCCAGTGCTCAAGCAAAGAAAGTCGCTTCGTAGTTTACTTAATGCCGCATTGCAGTCAATTATATCAGACTGTGAGCCGATTTGAAGAATCTTCATTGTAAATTCGCATTACGTCCACTATTTGAAGAGTAAGTTCAACTCTGGATGAGAAAATAAAAGTCAACCAAGGCAGAAGACTGCTTGAGCACATTTCAAAGCCTCTGTAGCAACCAGTGAGATTTTCATTAAGAACGACTCGAGTGCGCGATTGTGAGCAAGATGAAGGCTCATTAACTTTTTAATGAGAATGAGGAGGGAAATTTCAGCGGCAGCACGCATGAATTTTGCTGCCAAATGAGGAATCACGACCGGCGGTTTACGAGGTACTTGCTTCCTGTGCCGAGCAACAGATTTTTGGAGGACTCTCGAAAGATGCCAGCAGCTTGAACGGAAAGCTCTCTCTTAAAAGCGCATTCCTTGGGCGCTTTCCTGTAAAAGAACTTCAAAACAAGCTCCTGCGAGAGTGTCTCGAGGGCCGCAAGGCAAGTGCTTGTCCAGCTCATGTTTTGATCAATTTTCTTCTTGAGCTAGTTCCTACAGAGCGTTCTTACAGCGCGTTCCTACCCAAGAAACCAAAATTCCTTCTATTCTAATAAAGCTCATTAGCTTGCTGCGGCCATTGAGCCTGTAAACTGCAGCTCAACGATCAGAAAGCAAGTTCCAGTGAGCTCCTACATTTCTTCATGCGGGTAAATTGATCGCTTTCTCGACAGCTTCGTAAAAATCTGGGGTGGAAAGTCGTAAGTTTGCTATCAAATGGTGATTCAAGGAAACATATATTGATAACTTGATACGACGCTAAAATTTTACGAATGTCGGGGACATGTTGGTGTTTTTGACCAGGAAAATAATAATCAATAGAATTTTTGAAAATTTGTATTTCTCACACATAAAAATGAAACCAGTAACAAGGTAACAATTTAATTTTTATTACCCAAAAATATATAACTATTTCTTGTAGGGATTGAATTTTGAAAATAAATTACGCTCTGTTCATAGAACAAGCAGTATCTGTTTTTGATGAATCATAAAAAAACACATCACGCACAACAGTCTTTGAATGTTTTTCCATTTCGCACATGCGATCGCTTGTTGCAACACTATATTAATCCTATATTCTCTGACTGCATGAATCATTTTATTTATAGTTCAGTAAGTAATTTCTCATATTCGACCTCCCCGTGCACAAAAGCCTTGAAACCGCCATTCGAAATGTAAACTTTACTCCCTGTATTAGAGGGGCAAAAATTCCTGTCAATAGTATGACACTTTTGCTCGATCCCTCTCCTTCAAATCGTGCTGACCAACATCACAACTGTTCGTTCACTTGAGCTTGGTGCTGTGCAGGTCAGCATGACCCCGACACGCCGATGCCAAGCTTCATGGACCGGGTGGGGAACATCACAGTCATCAAGGGCCGGGACATCACCTTCACGTGCATCGTGAAGCACCTCGGAAAGTACAAGGTCAGCTCGCTCTCTCTCTCTTAGGTCCTTCAGTCGATTGAATTGTAAAATTAAATTGGGTTTGTGGCGATCGCTGAAAAATGTAATGGTTTTTTCTTAGAACTCTAATCTTTCCGAATTGTTTCTTCTGATTGAAATGTTGAAACGAAGCGGCTCGACAGCATTGGAGGCCGTTCGAGCTGTACACGTCGGTGCCCCATTTGGCGTATCTGCGTGTTCAACTCGGAGGGCCTCGTACATGAAAACAAATTTTTAAGTTTCATGAAATTTGTGTTCACTACACGAATATGCTAATTTAGATTCGAAGAAAAATTAATAGGGTAGCCAAATTTTTGAAACCATAATCCTTTCGTTTTGAATTCACAACGGCCTCATTTGTTCAGATATTGTTCCGCAAGGGAGAACTTAGGGCAAGCGCTATTTTAGATCGACTTGGTCGAAAGTACGGAAATAATTTTAGCCAAGTTATTTTGCTGTAATTCAAAGCTTATGGAGGACACAGGGTATATGTAGAGAAATGAGACGTTCATTGTTTAAGAGACGTGACCGTGATTGCTGCGTTTGTTGCTGGCCGCGGAGCAACGCTGGTTTCCTTTGAGCTTAACTTACAAAAATTTTAGACTCTTTAATTCATCTACACTTGCGGTCCTAAGCATAATAGCTGTTACTATTAGTTAAAAAATGTATGACTTTATTTCTTTGAAAATGTGTGCATGTGTCAGTCTGATAGCAGGTATCCTATATATTTAAGTAAGCAGTATCTCTTCATAACAGCCTATAATTTGGTCTCTTATTTTATTGGCCATCTAAAATCCGCGTAGTCCAACTGATATAGTTTCAATCTGTTTTCCTTTGCTCAGGCCCTGTGCGACTAATTGATTCACATTGATTCAGATTCACATTCAAAATTTGGAAAGGGG
>VOMN01119926.1:0-87560 GCA_014899125.1 Orchestia grillus | reverse complement strand
CCTGTATCTGATGTAAATTACTTGTGGTAAATAAATGTTTAGATATGTTTACGAATAAACTGTGCCCCGACCAAATTCCTGGACATAAGGATTTGCACAACTCTATTTTTGTTGTTTTTTGAACATTTTGAGCTCCAATTTGGGGTAAAGAGTACGGGTAGTTCAATGAATATAAATTTACCAGAATTTTAAACAGAATAAAATAAAATTGACTGACAACTTGAAACTCAAAAAGTAAAAAGCGTATATGACAAAAGTATGTGGCCAAAACTACACCCAAGTTTAGTACTTAGTAGCGCGACCTTTATTTGGAATAAGAGCAAGGAGACGATTATTGTAACTTAAAACTAACTTTTGACACTCCGTTTGTGTTAATTTGTTCTATTCTTGCAAGCAGATGATCTTTAAGTCAGAAACGTTCTTTCGACTCTTTCTGTCCTCAGCAGTTTTTGGATATTGTGCAAATTTTCAGTGAGATTAAGGTCAGGCAATTGGCAAGGCTGCGAAAAGACCCTGATTTTCTTATTCGTGAATCATTGTTTTGCTAATTTCGCCGTATGTTTGGGGTTATTGTTTTACTGTTTGCTGGAAGATTTAGCTGCGCAGGCTGTAGAATATTCTTGAGTTCGGGAGCAGCTCGTGCTCCAGCACTTACCTGTACATGGAACTATCCATTTTTCTATCAATAATGTGGAGCTACCATGGACAGTAAAACAGCCCGAAATAATGATGTTACCTCCTCCATGCTTGACAGTAGGGATAGTGTTTTGGAATCATTGGCAGTCGTTGTTTTCCTCCAAACATAACGAGCGTCGTTTCAGCCGAAAAGTTTCATTTCACTTTCATCGGACCATACGACCCGTTTTCAAAATGCAATTCTTTTGTCAGTAGGGTCTTTGACAAACATTAAACGGATCTCCACATGTTTTTCTGTAAGAAGAGGAGTTCTGCATGGATTGAAGGCATGTAGACCATTTTGATGAAATGCTCTAGGAACAGTTTTACGACTGATGTGAACTCCTTGTAACTCCAGTTCTTTCTGTAGGTATTTAAGGGTTGTCATGGGCTCACTGGTCACATTGCGCAGCATATAGCGTCGAGAGCCGCCCGTGATCTTGCGAGGAGCTCCGACTCTTGGCAGATTAGAAATGGCCCCAGTCTCTCGATGTTTCTGAACTATTTTCCTAGCAATTGAATATGGAACTATAACACGTTCAGTAATGTCCCTATATGTTAATCCTCTATCACAAAGTCCTACTACTTGCTTTCAAATAACTTCGGGTGCTTCTTTGCCTTTAAATATTGTATTTACTGAGCATCTACCTTCTGCAAAATCTGGAGAGATAATGATTGTGCCGATTCGTAGTTTGTCTACATTACATGGGCTTCTGGAAATTTCTGGAAGCCTTATAAAAAGTTTTTTCATCAAGATGCTAAAATTATGAAATAAAATAACGATTTAACATAATTTCAAATTTAGGCCGTATATTAATTGTTCTGAACATTTTATAGCTCGGTTGATTTTCTGGTTGTCAATAAATTTTCTTGTGTTCTATTTACAAATTTTGACAATGGCATTTTCTCTGAAATACCTGTACTGTTCACCCTGGGCTAGAGTTCAAAATTTTCAAAACACGAACAAACAAAGTTGTGCACATACCTGCATCCAGGCACGGCAACGTGCAATTGAGGCCGCAAAGAGCTGTCCTATGCCACAGCTATTATATAATTATTAAAGCAGAAGTAAATGTTAAATTTCACTGAAATCCTAACAAACACTGACTACGGCTCTTAAGTAGGTCAAAAAGTCAGAACTAAAAATAATGAAGATTTCAACGAGTGATAATTGGAAATTAGTAGACATTTTGTAGGACCGAACTAGTAAAAATAGGCTACAGTTTGAGTTGCAATATGTGTATCACGCATATTTCACAAAAATTACACGCAAAAATGCGTGAAAAATGTATCATGACGCTCCTCTTCCAGTAATCTAAATCGTATGGGATATAAATGTGCCCCTACGAAGACATCCTAATAGATCTACGGTGTTTCGTACGGATGTTTAGCTCACTCTGACCACCCAATAGCTTTACAGATGAAGCAGGAATTAATAAAACAACGAATATTTCAACACCTCACGACCAAGTCTTATTTGTCTAACTTTACCTAACTAAGCATAATGCGTCGTTACTGGTTGTACAGGGCAACATAGTTTTAGTTATTCATGTGGGGAACATATTAATGGAACTCGTAATTAATTCACCAATCAATTAAACTGAATTGATGCGTTATTGTGCCGAGTACACACGAAAAATATATGTTCCTCGGGATTATACAGCTCGCTCACCCTCACATAGAATCTGCTCGATGCAGCACTGAGCTGACGAGTGTTGGATGACACAACTATGAGTGTGGAAATTTACATGAGAGTGAAATAAATGCCACTGAACTTCAGTTTACCGCAGAGAATAATTTGGAATGGCACAATGGCAGCCTTTTACAACTTTTTATCCTCACCAATTTTTACCTTAACATATTTTAAAAACGATAGAATTGTACTGAACTTTTTAACTGAAGTACTTGTCGTATAAGCACAAATTTTAATATATACTAGAATAAATTACGAACATAATTTTTATTTTGGAATACCGAGTCTTAATCATTTTATTGTCTCGTTATGCCTATGCTTTGCACCTCTTAAACGCTGAAATTTCTACACTGATTTCTTACGAGTTGAAAATCGTTCACTGAAGGAGCCTCGAATAAAACGTTGACCAGAAAAAAGTTGCTACTGTTTACAAACGCAGCAGTTTTCAAAATTCATTGTGCTTACAAAGATAGTTCGAATTTTGAATTGTTGTTTGGCAACGCATCTAGAAAAATATCGATCAGTTATGCATATCATTTTCCATGAAATCGTGACGCTCATTATAACTCACAATGATGTTAATGTAATATTGCAGCCGATTGCGTGTATACTCTTTATCTATAAATTTGAACCGTGACTTGAATGTTCTAATTCGCAAAAGAAATCCATTCCGTTCGCTTGATTTAATTTCCGGAATACTTCCGTTCAAAAATTCAATTAACGCTCGAGTCATGACGAGATCTACAGTACAAGGGAATCATCACACTTGACAACATTTTCAGGGGAGAAATAATTACTGGTACTTTCCTTTTCTTTAGTAGCTAATAAGCTTTTTACACTCGCTATAACAATCGTAGTTACTCACATCAGCTCCGGAAGACTGGGACAAGCTCTTGATACCACAACAACCATGATTGCCGGTTTGAAAACCGTTACGCAAGCGCATGATTGGCTTCATTCACGGGGGCTAATTTGACCTAATCTCCTCATTGGAGCGTGCGAGTAATTTTTGAAGAGGGAAACGATTTCCGGAAAGCAGATTTGAATCCGAAGATCCCACGGCTCTCCTCCTTAATAATGCGGGCCATTGCGCCTGATTGGGACGGGGTGCGTGAGCTAGCCGGTATCGGGTGACGTCGATGGTGCCCTTTGTTGATCGATCACCCGACTTCCGCACAATTTCAACGTGCGACTGACGTCACAGCCCAAAACTGCTCTTCGTTCAGACGTACGACGTGCACGAGAATAACTTAGCGCAGAAAAAATTGGTATCTGCTGCAGAACACGTTGAGAGAGTGTTGTTAAGCGAGGTGAGTTTCATAAAAGAAATTGAACGAAAGAACACGTAACAGTTCGCTCCAAACTTTCGTGAGCGTCATGTAGTGAATGCCGCACCGCACAACCAACCTGCTATGAACCTAATCGATGTTATACACTTCATGCACTTTTACTTTGATATTGTACTTGAACTGTGTTGGGGAAACTAGAGCATTAAACGAGCACGCGTGCAAGTTTGACGGTCATTTTGAAAGTTGTGATGACGAATTCTTAATTGGCATCAACAAAATTGAACCAATGTGATTCAACATGCATACTCAAAGCGCAAAGTCTGTTGTTCTCTGACATGATGCTTATGATGCTTTGTGAGAAGGAATTCTGAGAATTTAGCCTAGCGAGATGAGTGGAATGAAGAAATAAATCAACGTAGAAGGGAATAATGAAAATACTGAACAGGTTGGGTGCGGGCGACAGAGAAATGACTTGGAACAAATATGGCGAATAAATACTGTCCTGTAGAACATTATAGCAATTTAAGTGCTGAGGAGAAGTGCAAAGTGTTCGTAAAGTCTCTTTCTAGTTGTCAAATGTAATTACAAGGACATTTGATAGGACAAGTTAATATGTCTGATTCCGCTCTAAACATTGGCTTTTAAAGCGTATTTGCTCAACTACGCACGATGGAACACACAAGATTAAGATGAAAGTCTTCGTAATAAAGTTTTCAAACTGTGAAGAGACTTTATGAACATCCTGTAGAGGAATGTACACGTGCCTGTAACATACATAGATGTGGCTGTGAGAAATTGGCTCTAAATAGATGGTTTTGTCTTAGTCTATTATAAACATTGATAGAGTAATTATAATCACAATTGAGGGTTTTCAGGCCAGCTTGGTGAGACTGTAAAAAATTAAGGAAGGTAAAATGAAATGCAAGTGTTTGGTATTATTATTCTGATAGATTTCCCCTTCAATTTAAAATCCAAGCGCACTGTAATTCGAATTATTTAACATCATAAATTGCCCAAGGAAATAAGACATTTTTATTGGAGTTGTAGGAAGAAATTCTCTCCAATATTTCAATGCTATCGTCTTCTAATTGTTTCTTGTTTTTCAAAGAATTAAAAGACATGCTTTCTAGCCCTGAAGCCTTCTCACGAAGCCTTCATGAAGAGAAGAAATGAAATTTAACACCGGTAAGTTAACCCTTTAACGAATTATCCCAAGAATATTTGTCGCCGTTGTGGTAGCATTCACACGGTCACTGTCGATTACACAGACAGTGTGAATGTCCCGCATGCCCTCTCGAGATGTTTCGTCTTGGGATGAAGGCCTGGCCTGGCCAACGACCCGACGACGTATGATGTAGGAGTAAGCCCTACGAGCTAAGGCATTTGAGGGCGATATTAACTTCGCAAGCAAAGTGAAAATGAACAAAATTCATGGGCATTACAAAGTAAATATTTCAGTGCTAGCGAAGAAATTGTTAGCGCATTGAGATATTCACACTCCAATGACCATAAATGCTTTTCATTTTCCCTTAGATCGTAAAGTTGAAATCTTTCTTAGCAACCGTCCATTTTCACCTCTTATACTGGACTGAGGCCAATACTTATACTGGACTGCGGCTAATACTTATACTGGACTGAGGCTAATACTTATACTGGACTGAGGCTAATACTTATACCAGACTGAGGCTAATGATTATACTGAACTGAGGCTGATACTTATACTGAGGTTAATATCGTACTTATACTGGACTGAGGCTAATTCTTACACTGGACTGAGGCTAATACTTATACTAGACTGAGGCTAATACTTATAGTGGACTGAGGCTAATACTTATACTGGACTGAGGCTAATACTTATACTGGACTGAGGCTAATATCTGGTTAGTGAGCTCATTACCACTTAATGAGGGAGCTGGTCATCAAAAATGATCCAAAACGATTTGCTATTTCCGGTGGTGAATGGAACTTCTTTGCGCCATTAATGTGCGAGTTCTTTGAATTACCGAACGCATTTAGAAGTCCCCGTGCATGATGCTTGCACGTACGGCTATGACCTGAACTTAGAGAAGTTGACCTCTTCTTCGAAAATGCCCAAATATTTGTCAATAACGCAGTTGAAAGTTCCTGTCGATTTTTCGGTCGAAAGTAACTGCCTTTATTCAGTTGAAATTTACCCCAATTTTGTGCTATAAATTTTTACCAATCAATGGGTTGGAAGTTTCTACCGAATATCATCTTCATAACTGCATATTAGTATTTGGCCAAATGTTTCTGCCGAATACCTTTTCAACAACTCTTAGTTGTTATTTAAGGTTTCTACCAAATACCTTGTCAACAGCTCCTATTCATTATTTGGTCGAAAGTCAAGTCGATAATTCAGTCAAAAGTCCCCCTAACAATGCAATTGAAAGTTCTACCTAAGCGCCGTTGCAACTTCGCGCTGAGAAATGCAGCGGCAGCTGCCGCGATGGGATGCCTCCAGCAGCCAAACGACGCGACACGTAAATTAACAATCTTTTTGTAAACCTAGTTCGAATTTTCGCAGATGAGTTTGAATGAGCTTCACAAGCTAGGAGTCCCAAAGACAGTATTTCATAACTTTTTGATAAAATCTGGGATTTGACTCACGACTTCATCAAGTTGGAGATGAATATCGAAATGAAATGAGAGTTGAAAGGATGAAGAAATTTTATTGAAAGTTGAAATGTCTCTGGCAACATATGTGCAAAATAAAGAGTCAAAAAATTACTCGTGCAATGTGTGGTATATGTAGGTGCTTTATACGGATCATTACTTAGCTTTTGAGAAAGAAAAGCGAACTATGAGTGTATGTTTAATTAAATTCAATGAGATGTGTGCAGCAAGGGTGCCGCAAAATAACCGTCTCGTGCTCATTACATAGACAAATCATTCAAGTGAAACGACTTGAGATGACGTATTTCATGCGCTGTGTTAATATAAATTGTTGCACTTAGGCGGCTCGAGTCAAGAGTTCTCTACTCGCGCTAAAAATCATTCAATAGTATAAATACTAAGACATTTCAATTCCGCTTTGAAAGCATGGTCAACGTTCTAATCTATTGCGTATACTAATCCCTCAAAACTGTAATCTCTTACAGATGGACATTACCCACTCTACTGCTTCATCTCCGCTTCATTATAAGTGATGATAACTTTACTACAATTTTATCTTTTACGTTATTATCTGCATAATTTTACAATTATAAATGCACTTTATCTCCTCTAAGATTCATATCCAGGATACGAGTATGACACAAAATATAAGCTCACACAGCTCACGTGCAGGGCTGCCCCGTTCCTTCACATTATTTAGTTCCAAAGTGAAATGAAGATGATATTTTCGTTCCTAATCGGGACAAAACTGATCTTGAGCTGCATGAAGCCGTTCAGTCGTTTTCAAGTTTGTGGAAAATTCGAATGGCTGCTCCTCTCTTGCGAGAAATCTCAAGTTCTTTTGGTGAAAATATTCAAGTGTATGAAATTATACGCGCGGTATTATGCTCTTAGATATACAACCCACACTTCTTGGCAGATTAGATACAGAAAATTTCGTTGAGAAAACAGTGAAGTTATTTCTTCACTAGTCCGGAAGCTGTCCGACGTTCAATTTCCTCGCAACGTTGGATAATGTGGAAACATTTTCTCGTATTCCTCTTCTTTACATACGAGTCCGTTACCTGAGCTCTCATCGCTCAAAGAATATTTTAGAACGTGCCATCAACTCCTATACCGCTTCAGCATTGCAGGTTTTTACACAAAATAATAATGTAGAGCTCTACATGGAAGATGATCTCAATCAGGCCGATAATACTACGAGCGAACGAGAGCATTGGAAGGGCAATGACGAGCCTGATGTTCCCTTTCCGCTCTATGCTTTAAGTTTTATTGACTCAAGTCTGCTAAGGACTTGTCTGTCTCTCTGCGGTAAGCACGAGCCCTCGGACTCGAGTAATTTGGCCATTTTGTTTCGTCCACGCAAAGTTGAAGCTCAGCACGTAAGAATAATGGATCATTACCAACGGATCGGCATGACGAGGCAGTATTTTCATCATACAGTTGCACGCTGAGGAGAAAGGGCATCATCAAAATGATCAAGTAATTACCTATGGACGACTTATTGATTATGAGTAAGGTATTCACGAGACAGAATAAATTACTCAAGGTTTTTCGAAACATCTGAACCTAACTAAATCGAGTTGAATAGAATGGAAGAAAATACGGCAACACAAACGAGCCAAGCTCCCCATTCTAGGGTCTCTACTCAACTTCTGTGGCGTCAGACACCAGTCACGCACAGGTAACCGATTAGACGTGGAATGGGAGGGCAGGACAAATCAACGGAAAGTTATTATTACCAGCAACTGTGTTCTGTGACCACCGTCACTATCACTAGTTACTCCAACTCTGCGCAGGAAAAAGATATTAAACAGAAATAAAATGATCATACTCAGACCCATCAATTTTCAAGCACAGACTGCAGATCATTAGGCTTATACATATAAAGAGTAAATGTTTTCCATAGCTGAGAGAATATTCTAAATTTGAGTTTTGTCCCTCTAAGTTAGCTGTGTAGTCGCTGGTTTACGGACACCAACTCACCGCACGCAGCAGTCCGCCGGACGAAGGGCTGTGTCATCTGCAAGTCATTTTGTCGAGTGGTGTCGAGAGTGCCAGAAAATGTTTCTGGCAAACGACTTCCGACTAAGTCTACACTGGCGTCTTTATCGCTTCCTCTTCTACGTTTTCCGTTTGCGGGCTGCTTCACTGTCGTCAACAAATTGGCTCCTACGAGGAAATTTTCGAGAGTCTACAATTTAAAGCATCATTCAGTACAATTATCTGCTAAATTTTTTACACGTCCACAAAACGTCACTCAAAAATATCAAAATAACTCATATTAATTAAGAGTAAAGTAAGCGATACGCACAGTTTTCCGTATAATTTACTCTCGTTCATATTTTTCAGTCGAGATAGTCTTAGGGCTTATAATAATTAGGACTTATCAACGCAAACAACCGCAGCTATTGGCTGCGTGCGCCCAGCCGTGATGCCTGCGTGGAGGCCAGCAGAGATGCCGGGGCAGGGGACGGGCGCCGGTGTTTGCATCGACAAAAGCGCGGCTAAATTATTGATTGTATTTAGTAACTTTGGGCCTGATGAGCTGCGCGAGCAATGCGTAGTTGTCGGACAGACTTTTTCAGGTCACGACTCTGGGGTGTAAAAAGAAGGACTATGGGCCGTGCTCTTTTGGTTGATTTTAAAGCATGCGATTTTTTATGGAGCTTTGTGTTATGTTAGGATGGGCTTTGTATGGAGAGAATTGAGACAATGTTCTCCATTATCTCGAGAATTGAGATAATATAAAACGCACATTATGATCTTATTGTCATGCATACGAATGCGCTTAATAGACGCCAGAATTGCCCTCAAGTGTGATTTCAATTCTCAGAATTCCTCCTAGCTTTTCACGACGTATAGTGAAAAATTGAGAAAATTTTTCGGTAGATACTACTAACCTTGAAATCTTGAAGGCTTTATTTTTCGAGCGATTTTTACGAACCCGACTGTGTTTTTCTTTTTACAGGTATTCTAACAATAGCGAGTTTAACTTCCATAATTGCTGCGTGTCTGCCGTCTTCAGTTTTCTCAAAACATTTCTTCTTCGTCTTGAAATTTTCGAGTAGTGGTTAAAAAGCTGCGTAGGTGCGTCTGACGATTTCCTGTCGTGTGTGTGTGAAAGACGATTCATTTTTCTGCATCGGTTCTCGGTGAAAGTCAATTTTGGTTCGTTTTCCAGAAGCATTTTTTTAACGCTCAACAAACGAGAAGTTGAACAATTAAAACTTATCAAATGGCAGCTTAGAATAATTTGAAATAAATCGAAAAAAGTATCACCATTTTTGCCGTAAATTTTCATTACTCTCTGAACAGAAATTGAAACTCGATTGAATTTCTTGAATAGTTCAATGGAAATTAAAATTTTATGATCTAAAAACAGCTATGCCTCAGAATTGAAAATTAATTTTTAGTTAAGTACAAATTAATACTGTTATTCTTCAAATACGGACGCACATGAAGGATGGTAAATTAGAATTTGACATTAAAATTAGCATAACGCACAAGACTTGAACAACTGAAACCTGGAGCAAAACAAACGAAGTAAATTATCAAGCCTTTGCAGAATTTTGTTGAAAATCATTTCTTTCGTCAAAATAGTTATCGAAGAATCAAAAAGTACTTTACTAATGTAGTTATAAATTTAAACTCGACAAGCGGTCTGGAGAAATCAAGGTAAAATGTGTCTAGGTATCATTATCGAATCGAGTTGAGTTGAAACAATTTGAGAACACTTCAGTAGCTGGACTAGCCTGAGAACCAGCTCACATGATGTGTGGTGGGCAAGTAACTGCGCAGGTATGATAAGAGCTGGAGTTCCCAAACGTTAAATTAATGAAGTGCCAGTAACTGATAAAATGTACAAGGAAAAAAACCTTGGTCGCGTAGGAACGAACAAGCGCCATTTGATAAAATATTTCGTTAAAATCAAAACATCCAAGTCCCAAAACATCAAAGCTGAGAACAAATCGGAAACCATGTATCGGCCGGAAAACGAAATAAAGAAGAGTTAAGTACAGTAGACCACCGTAAGCTTTACTTGGGAACAGAGACCGGAAGCATAACAGTGAGGATGTGGAGACCCAAAAGACCTAGAGCTACAGCACAGCTAAAGGCGATGTCGCAGTGAGGAGCAGCAGTCATGACTGCGCTGGAGCGCCTGTGAGGGCCTACGCCTCTCTGATCCCAGTTTGACTAAGGGACCAAGATGGACTAAATCCTGCCTGCTCGCAAGCGTTTGTTTACATTCCAGGACAGAGAAAGCTCTGTGCAGGTACGAGGGATAATAGAGAGATTTAATATACATATATTCCAGGCACTGGATGAACGGTGAACAGTTACTTTAAAACGACGTAATGAGTCAGCGTGGAAAAGCAACTTTACTGTTAACGCGTAAACCAGTGAAAAATTTACTGTGATTCGAATTCTCTTCGCTTTAAAGATTTTATTGAAATTCAGCAGCTTTGAAAGGCTGGAACAGACATTGGATGCAAGCGAGAAGTCTGATGACGCTTTCCAGGGCTCAGTTAAAACAGTAACGTAAAGATCTCCAGCAACGCTTTAGAATATATGAATGAAAAAGAAGCTCACTTCAGCCTTTCGCCTATTTCTAACATGGTGGCAGAAATTACAATCTAAAACACCTGAGTTACTGGATAATATTACATAAATAAACAGAAGTACACAGGATAGAATTAAAATGTGATAAGATCAGCATTAAATTTACCGGAAAAGGTTCTGCGACCAATAATACCGTCGTTTCCTTAAGAAATTCTAATGAACAATCCGTTCAGTTCCTAAATAAAGAATTTCGCTTATGGACGGAAAAATTATTAAAACCTTTAGATGCCATGACGACAAATTGTTCATAAGTAATTTCTAGAAAGAAGACCTGGAAAATACCCGACAATATTCACATACAGATCAACATGCGTATTGTTATTTCCAACTGTACTCTTCACGAGCAGTCAATTGGTCACATGAGACGTGTATATGATCAGTCATGTCGGTGCTTCGCCAATTAAAAAATAGAGTCAAATTTCTCCACGCTGCGCTCAAGATATCTGATGCCTCGCAGCCAATCATCGCCACCGGTCATGTAAATTGTAACAGATGGCATCGCGGTCCAGATGTTCGACGGAGTAATCAATTATTAAATTCGAGAACAAAAGTTCTGAAGACTGGCGACTCTCGAAACTTACCCACGAAACTGCACGTATGAACACAAAAGAAGAACGTGAATTGCGCAGGTGTGAGGAAAATATCAGCCTGAGAGCCTTTACATTGCTAGCTACATTTTCTGGCTAAATTAAACTGTTTTCACCTAGCAGAGAAATTCTTCTTCAGCAATATCAAAGAAATTGCTAGAAAATAATAGATTCACATTCTGTTCACTAATTTTCCAATAAAAGTAAATTTTCTTTAGATGAATGATTAGTCGAGGGGCCCAATAGATATAATGAGTAATTTTAACTCTTCAATAGTAGAAACAATTTCCACCTATCTATGAAACTCACCGATTCTTAAAGTTTCACAGCCGTTATTTGTTAGGCATTAGCAAGCTAACAAAATACTATGAACACTTCGAGTTCCGTTTTAGGCAGCAACGCTAGCATGAAGTCTTACTGAATGAGTGAATCTTGTTTTGTGTTTCATCAAAAAGCTTGGCTGGCTTCAAAATCTAATTCGACAACATGCATGATAGGATCCTAGAAAGTCTTTCTGAACAGCGACTATTATCGTACGTCAGGATGTACCAAACAGTTCTACACACGACAAGTCTCGCTGGAGCATTTTGGCTATGCCTAGTCTCACTGATCGTTTTAACTTTGTCTAGTCTCATTGATCGTTTTAACTATGGCTAGTCGTGCTGCATTGTTATAACCTTGCCAAGTATCACTGGACCATACCAGGTCACACTGAATAGTTAAATAAACTACAAGCTGAAAACCCAGAAATCTGGCAATGAAGCTAGATACGATAAATTACTAGAACTCAGTAGGCCTAACTCTAAAAAAAAAGGCCTAACAATGTTTGAACAAAAAATATTTAACACAATACAAAAAGTTGACTAAAATGTAACATACCTTACTTATGATCTTTCAACAGTAGTAATTTTTACTTATCTACTTTATTTTTACCCATTCTAATTCCTACCTTTAGATTTAAAACCTAATTCTCTGTGCAGATTCAACTAGCAGCTCCCCTTCCAACAGCTACCATTTTTCTGGGCAAAAAAAGACTCCCCCGTTTTTGATGAAGCACCTGTCGTTCACGACCCAATAACTAAGGTTCGAATTCCATGGTGGATATCGAGTTCTGGGTGAGTCCGATATCGTTAAGCCTGTTCAAATGTAAAAAATTGTAACTAATGATGCCCAGCTCATTTGTCTAAATGATACGAATCATTATGCCTCAAATTATCCAGTTAAATATTGCTTGCTATTTTAAATAGTAGATAAAATAAAACTTCTCATTCGTGGGTTGTTTAATGACTAAAGTTTTGTTTACGCTGTCATGTGACGTATGAAGACTCTAGTGGGTTGTAGGCCTGCTTTTTTTCCTGTAATTGAATTTAAGCCTAATTAAATAATGACATCTCAGAGATATTTTCATGCAATTCGTGAAAATAATTTAGGCCTTCGGATGAAGCAAGAGCTCTTTGGCTGCCCGAGCGAACACATTTAAGTGTTTTTAACCATCAAGTAGAATTATGGTTTTGGCGATATGTCTTTGCACATTTAACTTATTTTCCTGCGGAGATTCACTTACTGAACTCAAGTCGCCATTAATTATGTAAATTACTTAACCGCATTTTGTAAAAATTTATTTACGTTACAAATTTCGCGAGAGTATTAGAAATACAAATTCTTAGTTTTAAGACAAAACGTAATATTCATGAAATTTGTTCTAACTACGAAATGTTTGGAGATCAGGCAATTTTAATTATTGTATTAATGCTGAAAGGGGAATGTAATTGAATATCGGTATGAAGTATTGCTGAAAGTAAGAAAAAAATATTCTGTTCTTCTTTCATGACCTCCGATATTCTCGAAGTGTTACTATGCTCCATTCTAACAAACACGATGATGTGTTTTTGTCGAAATTTTGTTCTTTTGAAAAGTTTTTGAAAGTTAAATGAATTATAACACTGTTCCTCACACATTTTTTCGGTAAAAAGTTAGTTATTGTTCATATATTACAATATTCACCTTTTCATGAATGCAAGATTGAAAATTGCATCATCTTATCCCTCTAGAAAGTTCTTTGTCTGATGATGCTAATCTTCTTACTCCGCATTCATAGATCAATTGATAATCAGTTCCCTGGAGGAGAAATTAGCTATCTATAGTTCTTCTAGCTTCTGTTATTTAGTACATTCATCAATCGGTTTTCGAAGTTGTGACCGAAGTTTCGGTCATATACAAGTACTGACCAGGCATCAGTCTTCATTCAGAGGCGGCAAGGTATAGCCTTGCTTCTTAGTGTTCCACAACGCTGGGACGAAAACAAGACGTCTCGAAATGGTAAAAAGGGGCTATTGCACTTGGTTGGACTCAGGGACACCCAGTGCAGGAAGTAAGTCAATTCGCTGTATTCAGACTAGTATTCTGTCATTTTCATGAATGACTTCTTTCCCGATCAAAGAACTTCGAAAAATTCTTCGATGTTTTGACACTACATGAGCATATTCGCGGACTAAAATCTATACGTCAAGTTTGTGCAGTCAAAGCTATAAACGATAACACTTTCGTGACCATCAAAGAACAGAAAATGTACTCAAGGAAGAAGGACCAGTTCTTTTCTCTCATTAGAGCGCTGGGTTTCCAGTAGAATTTTGGGGGTACAACTCAAATGTTTTCCTCTACTTGCGAGAGAGGGTTATTGCGAATGTGTTTCGAATTCGTGTGACGAAGTGGTAAAATTGACGAAAGGGTGTTAGATTTTTCCAAGTGATGATTTACGTAAAGGAGAAAATATATTTATGTCTTTACTTTCTGTCAAAGGAATCGCTACCAACGCTCTATGATACTTGTGCGGGCTCGTAGGACTCATAATTCTTGTTATTATTTTAGACGCCTGCTGAATACAAGTTGGCTGCAGGGCACGCTTCCTCCATTTTACTGCAACCAGGGCATTGAGACAAGTTTCAGTTCCTCTTTTCCCCTAGCTATGGTTGTGCTTCCATCTTGTATTTTGAACTAATCTTTTACGTGTCAATCGCTGTTGGTAATTAACTATTAACACTTCGAGTGCACAACCTATTTATTTTTTGAGATGCCCTGCAATCTTGCTCTCGTAGATATTGTGGAGGTGTGAACATGCTTTTCCGTTCTGCTCCGTGTACGTCGTCGTAACATGCAGTAGGTGCAATAATTAATACATTATCAAACGTTTTTTTTCCAATTTTGGAAAAGTTTATTTTCAAATTTTGCCGAGGTACGCTTAGAAAAGCCTACAAATTTTGGAGTGCTACAAGATGGTCCGGCGGGACGAAGAATGAGTCATTTGTATGGAACTTTTGACAATGTATTGGATATTCACGGCACTCATTGTATCCTTTTTGCTCTAGATAAACGTGGCAGAACCTAAAATATCACAGGTAATTAAGAGGTTTGCTGCCGATGTATCCTTGACTGCAGGACACTCCAATTCTAAGATCGCAGCCTTCCTGAAAATCGCCTGGTCGGAGTGAACTGTAGGCTGCCAGAGGTGATGTGCGAATCGTTTCCCACAGGAAAAGACTTAGTCGTCTCTCGAACATAACCAGAACGCTTAAATTCATCGATTACGTTCAAGCTGCTTCACAAGAGCTCTGGGAAGCCCATGAGGGCGCTTGACAGGAAGCTGTACGTTGACGAAGTGTGCATCGTGACGACCTAGGTTCAAAGCTGTGGATGATGCGGAGATGCGAGTTCAGGACGAACATCAGGTGAAGCCAGAAATGCTTTGTCTCCTCAAGGGTCAGGAAAGCGTCTTACAGCACCAGAATGTGAACCGTAAAAATGATCCGTGGCTTAGCGAGCTCAGGAGGAACATTAGGAGAAACCAGAAATGCTTTGTCTCCTCAAGGGTCAGGAAAACCTCTTACAGGACCAGAATGTGAACCGTAAAAATGATCCGTGGCTGTGTGCAACATTCGAGGAGGTTCTGATCATTCTGCTCTGCCTCCGTGGGGGCTCTGAATGTATTTATCAATGAGGGCGACGTCATGCCTTCACATTTTTTCGTAAGATGCCGGACTCAACGATGTTGCATACTCCGAATTATTAAATACTGTTGAGAAGCCCTGAATTTCTGCAGTAGCATTAGCAAAGCTCCGTGTTTTTCAGGTGGACTCAACTTCAGCTCATACGTCCAATTCAACTGAGAATGATTGACGAACAATTTTCGCTACTACGTCCCTCGTAATGGCTTCCCTGATGTCAACACGTTGGACTCTTGGGTCAGGAGAGTGGTTGGGAGGGCCTCCAATATGCATCCACACAATCCTGTTGGGGGCTCTCAAGGCAGCTGCGGTGGATGCCCTGACAAGCGTTCTCAGAACCCACCTCATTACTGCCTGCGGACGGTTTCGAAAGCCTGTTTTTACGACGGATAGCGGTTTGACTCATGCCATGCATTTGGTCTGTTATCACGCGTAGGTGGCGCTCAATGAGGAAGTGGAGGGTCTATATTAGTAGACGAGGATTACAATGCTTCAGGGTTGCATTTACGTGTCTGGTGTGTTTCACAGTATAGCAGGTACTATGAGAAAAAATTATAATCAGAAGATCTGCGAGGAAACCTTGAAGAAGGGTGATCAAAACTTATGATACGACCAGAATATCGTATTACAATTGAATGTAATCTAAAGGAAATTAAATGTTTTATTTGATGGCGCACAGTATGTCAGTATTTTGGTTAATATACCAGTAGTTTGGTTTAGACTAGTTAATTTCAAACGAAACAAAGAGGAACATTTGTGACCGATTACATGCGTCACTGGGGAAATACTATTCATTATACGAATATAAATAGCATCATTTTCGATGGGCAGCGTATAAAAGTATCACTCGTAATGAATCAATGTACATCACCGTTCGGCTCATTTTCACTGACATTTGCTAAAGTAGGGATTTCACACGTACTTGAATTTGTAGAACATTAATTTTCTCAAACTGAGATAAGTTTTTACACACGCTTTTTACCAAGCAATCACTAACTTGGTTTGTAATGTTTGTCAATTCGGAAGTCTTGCGTCGGAAGGCCAGTCGCAGAGCGTGTGGGGCCTCCATGATGACTCGAACAGGCCATGTTTTGAGCTAGCGAGTGGCAATATACAGTATGTACAACTAGCGTCCCCAAGTCAAGAATTACAGTGAATCTGCTATAAAATAACGTAATGTTCTTATCACTAATGCCGACAACCTTTACAGACATTGTTTCACTGCGTGGGAATACGTAACCAATAGTTTTTTCCTATCTTACTCCTACAGTGCATAAATAAATGGTTACACAACAAAAGAAAACGAACGTACTGTATGTGTAAATTTAGTGCATTGCTACGCACATTAGCATAGCGTAGATGTCCCAAGCCCTCAAAAGTACGTCAAATTCGTACCCCATCCCGCCTCCATCAGAAACTAAGGAGAGTGTTTGGGCACCGCGATAGCGTATTCATGGAAGTGCGGGAGGGAGTGTGGACCTCCGCTGTAATGTTCATGTTCAGTCCCCGAAGTATTTAATAGCTTCCTCGGCCATTAGGGTCATAATGAGGTCTGGGTAGACTTTGGCATCAGCGGAAACATCGACGACAAAATATGAGGGAACTTCCTGTTTCAGAGATAGTTTCCAAGCAGGTACTTTTTGAAGACCGCGCGTCTGTGTGAGGGTATTGACGAGGGACGTAATGTGTTTGTTGCTAATCCAAGGAGTGGATTTGGGTTCGATGTCATACGGATAGGAAAATGCATCGAAAACTTACAAGATGCTTTGAATGTAAACTGAGGAGACTTCTTCAAATTCTATGGAGTCCTGACTTTCAGTTGTGCCTTTTTTTTTCTTTCATGATCTTAGAATTTCTTATCTTGAAGTAGCAGTAGTCAAGCAGCAACGGCAGACTTTTGAAAATCAACGAGTGCTTCTATGCTGCAAGGAAATAACTTTTTATCGTTTTTTATACAATATCTGATGTATTTCTTGTAATCGCTCATTTGATGGTCAAATGACTTTTTTGTAATGTGGGGTTCTCGTATTTCAGTGATTTATCAGTAGATTTTCAGGGTATGGTCTGAAGTAGCACGTAAATTTATTTCGTTAGCAAATCGATTCATATCCCACCCCACAGTAAAAACTTTGGATTCTTAAAATCGATTGTTTAAATGCAATATATGATTTTATTCTCATTTTCATCAATGCAACATTATTACGTAGGCTTAGTTTCAGGGAGACATTATTTATTTATTGTATAGCTGATAAATTTATACATGTATAGGTATATGTTAGGCCCCTGATATTGAATCCTATGTACGAGGCACATGCGTGGAATATTACACACCCAAGCAAATTGCCTTCGAACTTGACCCAACTCCTCAAACCTGCTCGTGACTGGCTATCTGTTTTGTGTGTGTCAACCAATGAACGGGCGAGATCCGCCTTCAACCAGGTGACGTCATCGCAGGTGAACGTGTTCTGTATAAATATCCTGGAGCACTGCCCTTCATCCCATTACAGCGGACGACGCTGAGCAAAACGTGTGGACTGCCCCCGTAGAGTTTCGGCCGAGTGACTCGTCTTTGCCCTGTGCATCAGTGCTACTCCCGGTAACCTCTTCTTCTTCTGTGACTAATCCGACTAAGCTTCCAGTACCTGCATCATGGTGAGTACTGATAGCAAATTTTTAGACTGATAGTATATTCTAAGTTATGATGAGTACGGATACATCTTTATCTAAAAATCTAAAGTTTTTAAGCAAAGAGTTGAAAATAGTTTTGAAGATCGGTTCCTACGGATATTCTGCAAGCATTTTTATCATTATGTGGATGTAGTAATGTAGTATTGTAGCGACAAATTTTCAATACTCTTGATACCATAACAACCAGTGAGAAAGTTGAAAAATTCGAGTCAAGTTTTGCGAATCCTTTCTCTTTAGGAATGAAATTGAAGCTAGGCTGAAGATTCCCTTAACACGGAAATTATAGCAAAGCATTGGAGAAGTATTTATTCGTGGTTACTAGGTAATTTTTATGCAAATTTCTGAATCTTAGAAAGCTAAATTTGAATGAGGTTAGAGCACAAGTTGTTACAGTTTTTACAATAGTTACCAGCTTTATGAAATTAGTGATATGAAACCGAATTGTGATTTCGAATCCCCATTCGCCAGATGGAAAATGAGTGATCTAAACAAGCCTAATTCTACCATTTGCATTTTGCAATAACCTTCCACTTAACAATTTGTCATAGCTCCAACTGAGTAGCAGGTGACAGCTTAAAATTTGTGTTCTGATGATTGTATAATATAATGACAAATTTCCAGACGATAACGTTTTGTATGCTCTGGATAAAGCTTCTAGTCAAATATTTAGGTGGAAGTGAAACGAACGTGTATTTTATGGCCTATTTTAAAAATAATAGAATGAAAAGAATGTGCATAGCAAGACTCGGAATAAAAAGAATAAAAAATAGAACGTGTATTATATTATTTGGAATAAAAACACTGGGAAATATTGAACGTTCATTACATGACTTGGAATAGAAATTACGGGAAAAATGGAACGTGGATTATACGACTTAGAATAGAAATAAGACTGCAGATGCAGACTTGATTGAGCTGTTAATTTGAATGGTTTTAAATTAGGAAAATTATGATGCAAGTCTGCGAGAATTTTATTGCTCGAGATCTGTTGCCGTCCTTTAGAAGAAAGGCTCTGGGCGCTAGTACGATTTTTTTCAAGTTTTAAACGCATATAAGGCGTAAAAGTTTATACATTCACATTTTTTTTCATTTTTATGAACAACGATGCTTCCAAATAATCTTTGCAACGTTCTGAACTGATAGGAAAGTCCTTTCTCGCTCAACAAACTCGTTGAGATAGAGCGGCACTGTGTTCCTATTCGGCCTTATAAGCGTAGTGACAAAATGACAAAAAGAATGGGACAGTGGGGTAGCTCTTGCAGTGGATATCAGCCCAGGACACAAAGCGTTTATGTACGATAAAATTAAACGGTTCAAGCTGGGGAGACGAGCTGGACCGTGAGACTTTCTCTTTTTCCTCACGTGGGATGACTTTTCCTTTGTAAACTTTCGGGCCGGAATTTCTTGAAGGCTCGTCATTTGATTTGTGAAGAGAAAAATAATAAGTTGCAGAGAGACCGCCAGTGCTAAATGTACAGCTTACTAAAGTGCGGGTAAATTTGTAATTGATTACCCGTTTCAAAAGTGCTCATGAATAAATTTTATGAGTTTGGCAGAATTTATTTGTGTTTTTCAAGTATTTCTAGGCGTACATTGCAAATAAATATTTTCTCACATGCTTGTCAAAATCAATCTAGCGTGTTTCCAGTCAGAGTGTGAGGTTCTTCTCTTCAAAGATGAATGAAGTTTCATCGGCACAATGTAGACCAAATCTTAATATTTCCCAGTTCTTAAAATTTTTGTACCGTCTAATACGAGTAACAAGTAATTTTGGAATTTCTAATCGAATATATTCATATTTAAGAATCAGTCCTGAAAATTTCCGCCTACGAGTGTTTCTATTTTTAGGAAGAGCTCCTGTTTTTGAGGAATACGGTAGAATGTTAGTCTTAATGCAGGAATAGGGGTCACTCCAAATAATGTATAATTTCGTGTTTTCGGCTTTAAATGATGATTCTCTTTAAACCAAATTTTTTTAAATATTAAAGTCGTGCACAGCATACAAATAATAACACATCACTTTCTAAGTGGAGCGAGCTTACCGTTCCTGATTTGTACCACTGAGCAATTGGAAAGTTTATAATCTTTAAAATTCATAAGCTTAGAGTAATTATACGGGATATTTCGATGCTAATTTTTGGATCTGTTCTAATATAATTTTGAAAATCAGCGCGCATGATCCGTTGCACATCACTGTAAATGTAAAATGGGATTTGATGTTTGGAAAAGCTGCACAAGCGGCTATTTCATGCCTGCAACCAATCCGAACTTTCTCGCACATTTTAGACTCCCAAGACTAACAAGTTTGCTCAACACTGATAGATGTGTTTGTTAAACGCTTCGTGTAGTGAAGGGAGAAGGTTAAAACATGAGATTGATTGGACGAATTCAATGTCGCTTCTTGTTTTCAATTGTTTTCAATCATGTGGTGATGCGAGAGAAATTTGGAGCTGACTCTATAAACACACCCTGTAACACGCCTCTCAGAAGGAGGACAACACCTTCCCACGTATTCTGGAGCTAAAAGAGTCTACTTTCCAGTCTTCTGAGAACGAGACTGAGAATAATATGTGGATTTTAAGTCCCTTAAAGTTGCTAAAAATATTGTAAGATAAATAGTTTGGAAAACTAGACAAAGTCTCTTGTAATGTGAATATTTAATTAAGTACTGCCAATTAAGTACTGTCATTCATTGCCAATAATTGGTTATATGACAGATAATCGGTAATTGATCTCGCTTCTTCTGCTGTCGTTCTAGGAAAAGAAGCGAGAAATATTCCCATACAGATTTTTAAAATGAAATAAAAACATAAAATGAACATCTTTCATTGCTGAACAACCTCAGAGTGCCCAACATGAGCTCACAAAATACCTTTGGATTTCAGAATGAAGAGAGGAAATTCCTTACCTTAGTAATTCCAGTTACATTTAATAAATAAGTTTTAATTCTCTTCATCTTTTATGTGAAGAATGATCAGAGATATAACCTTGAATTTCGAATCAGGCTAGGAATTAGATAAGCAGGACTTCTCATTATCATTTTATGTAATGAATAGTAAAAGATGTTACCCAGAATTTTGAATCAGACGAGGAATTAGAATTAAAGATGTCTTACTCAGTTGAATGACATAAAATGCTGCCACTGAGGTGATAGCGCCCGTCCAGTTCCGGAACTGCCCTTGCGTACTTTGCTGACCCTACGTATACGCAATTTCGGTGTACAGCCTAAATATATACGTCATATGTATAGTATGCCTCAATGACAAGAATAGGACATTTCTTGAGCTGAGTAGAGTTGAGTATTCATTTATGTGTGAAGAGAGTTTTGAGATTACGAGCATAGTAGCTAAACAAAATAAAACTAAGTTCGATATGATGTGTTTGTTTTTCTGATTTATGATGAAAACATGGGATTGAGAGAATATGTTATTTTAGCGACTCTTGATAAATTACTAAAGTCGTTCGATATTTATTGGTAGGTAAATTGCCTCGAGATCGTTCATCAAGAAAGGGAATAACGTAATTTTTGACCAACAGAAATGAAAAAAATTATCATTATCGAAGTACCAATAATGGAGAATTTCACATAAATAATTCAGACTCATGAAGGGTAACCTGACGAAGCCTGTTCCAAGGCCTGAAATTTGTACTAATATCACTTAAATACGGTATGTTGCTAGTAACAAACCTATATATAAACAATAATGAAATATATTTATGAATAAAAGACATCTTGTTTATGAAACGATCTTTTATTAAAAGCAAAGACGCAATTTATTCACGTATTTCAAAGTGTGATACGTATTGATAGAGTACTTTTGAAGATGACAAGTTTCCTGCGATAAAAATTTTATTTTCAAAATCGCTGAACAGTTTTTTCCTCTGGTTAGAATAGCCCTACGCAATGGTGAGTTCTGCAAGAATTTTCTCTAAATATTATTAATTTCAAAAAAAAAAAATTAGAGAAAGTTTTCTTTGTTCCAGGCATTGTTTTTGTACTGAGAATTTAGTGATAGTCGAAAATCGAAGATCAAACAAGAAAAACGATTGTCTAAATTAATTAAAAAATGTTACATACATCAAGGCGCAAGAATTACCATATAAATAATTTTGACCAGAATAACTTATGTTAGAATTTTTTTTACCCTATAATAAAGTTTTCTCCGTGAATGTAAGATTTTTTCAAAAAAAGATTTCCGAACAAATGTCGTAAGCTCCTGCTAAAAATGCAAATTTTCTACTCAAAATAGACGAAAATTTGTGAAGATTCCTGGACTGAATGCAAGCAAATCTCAATCTCTGAATAAAAAGAAGCCACGTCTCAACAAAAACACCACAAAAAAAAATCGTATACGTTGAGATGTTACTTTTTATTTTTTTCTTCTACGCTTCGACTAGATACTCGTGTTGCAAGACTTTTTGAGCTTAAACGCACCATACAATTTTGAACCAACTTAAATTCATTCAAGCAGCTATGTACACGTTCTGTTTTCGTCATTGTCTAAGCTTAATGAGAAGCTTATCCTTCCCCAGCACTCTTGTGTCCTCACACCTCTGCTCCCCACGCGGCTGAGAGGGGGGTCTCCTTTGCGACCTTAGAATTCTAGAAAAAAAGTCAGCCTTAAATTATTAGCAGGCCGTAGCAGTGTATGTGCGCCCGGCAGAGGTCACTCTGTTTATTTTTGACGCATTTCCGCCCGACGGCCGGCACCGTAACTCGCGCAACAATGCAGCGTGTCAGGGCCGGCACTCTTGGCGCTGCGTGCCCGAGCGTGGCCGAGATGCCAGCTTTCTGAAGTGTACTTCCAAAATACGAGACGTCAAGCCAGGAGGAGCCAGGAGTTTCGAAGTGGTTCCGGTCTACTGGAACTGGAACTAGAATGGAACTGGATCTATTCTCATTCGTGGCTTGTTTTTTTAAGGACCTTTTTAAGTTATGAAAAATTTAAATGTGACACGGAGAAGCTTCGACATTCTAATGTGTAGAAGAATGGACTTGATAAGTTTGTTTCGCACTATAAAGATAAATAGAGATAAATTTTACACCACAGGAATTTCCTCACACCGGCAGAATTTTTTAGCACTTTAAGGGATCCTCTTAATTCTCTTACACCATAAGAATTCCCTTACACCATGGAAATACTCTTAAACCACAGGAATCCTCATACTCCGTAAAAATTTCCTCATACCATAAGAATCACCTTACACGATAGGAATCAAATAACACTCTAGGAATATTTTCTTGCAGCTCATTTCAGAGCATTTGTCATCTGCATTAAGCTAAATACCAACATTTTTTCGGAAAATTGAGAGCTCGTATGGAACTTTACTTGCGTATTCCACCGAGAATTCCGCTAATGAAATAATGTTGTGAAATAGAACTCGAAGTGTTCAAAATGAAAATGACGGTCCCGTGCTGTAGTCCCTCAATAGCGTGACAAGAGTGCATAAATATGATGCTGATAAATATTTCAAATACTTTTGACGTTGAAGTTTGCTTGTGTCTGGAACTCTACGGCAAGATTACGGAAGACACGAATATTTGAGCAGCAAGAATATTTGTAGAAAATTTTATCGCGTTTATCACCGTTCGGTACAGTTGTTAAGATGGGTGCACGCTGTTGATTCTCAAGCTCAGAGCAGCTGCGATGCGCAGCCACTGACTGCGCTATCCCAAGTCTGAAGGCTTGTTTCCAGTTTTCACCGTTCGCAACATCCTTTATCTGACTAATTGGGGTAACTTTTGTATTCATTATTTGAAAACAAAGGCCTGCTGTGTGCTCAGAACGTATTGACTTTAGTTTGCTCTTGTACATTGTAACCAAGCGACCTCTTGAGATTTGTTCACGCGAATATAAACTGCCTAAACAAAGAAAGAAGAAATACAAATGCCCAAACTTCGAGAGTGAAAATGAGAAAAAACTTGGGTATTTTATTAGTTAAAAGTTACTCAGAAATATCTAATTAAACTTCAGGCAAAAACGAGAAAAGTTGACGTTCATCGCTCGTAAAAATGGGCGCATATTTTGAGTAAGAGCATCGGAAAACTTTTAAAAAGAAATGAAACAGTTTATAACATGTAATCTACGTGTATCAATCATATAAACAGCTGAGAGAAAAGCAATTTGATGGTACGATAGCAAAGGATCATCGGCTTTTTAAAAATATTGAATACTCTTTTTGAATTTTTTATTTTGCCAAGTTTTTCCTAACCACTGCATTCGAATTTTACTTGTAAGTGTACGCTAAAACTTTATTCGAGTAGAGTCCAAACATCTTAATTTCTCTTCGATGAGAAATGACTGCAATTTACTGATCGTGTACCGTATTCGATTATTAAATTCTAAGGTAAATTGCTGGCGAGATTTTAAACACGTCTCACGTCTACGATGGCACTAACATTGTAGCTAAGGCGTCCATTTCTGAGCTGACATTTGTGTTATGGGAAGGAAATTTGAAGAATAGCTCAAAAACTTTCTTGTGCCCTCATTTTATACGCTCCTCCGTTCATTGATGAGATCTTCTATCCCCAAAGTTCACGTTGCTTCGTTTTACAAGAACTGCAGAATTCTCCTTCACACTTTGGAGAATTAAGCATGACATGACTAACGCTTGAGTACAATGTTTTGTTTTCTAAATGAGCCATTCTGAATGTTTTCAATATTTCAATTAATTTGGAAATAAATCGAAATTGGAACTAATAAATGCCCATTTACAAGAAGAAAAATACATTATCTGAAGAACATTGAGAACATTGACCAATAATAATATAAAAACAAAGCTTGAGATAGAAAATATCAGGTCAAGTTCTACGAACACTTCTTGTCTATCTTGCTCATTTTTAGTGTAGGTCTATCTTTCGTTACAATAAAGTACAATAATTTTAACTATATAATAGGATTTCACACTATGAAAAATGGTTCACTTGTTTTCCCTGTCACAAATTATGGAAATCATTCTCCATTCACGAAGACTTTCTTCATCTGTACTTCAAATATGCGTAATATTTTTGCGCACTTTTTAGATTTTTCATTTAGAAAAATGACGTCATTAAATAAAGAGGTTGATTTTGTAAAATTGAGTTTCGAATTCTTGAAGCGGGACTGAACTTTGAGGATCAATACAAGCCCAGAGGTTAAGAAAAACTCATATATTTAACTTTTAAAACCACTATTAGATGTACTTAACGTACGTGCATGAATACGTCTGATACGAATCACTTAAGTGAAACTAAATAAGACGTCCTCTGAATCACCACTTTCGATTTCTGGTAACGTATTTCTAAACCAACAATATTTCAACGCGTAAAAAAACCCAATCTTTTTAAGTGAGCAAAATTGAATCCTTCATTGAGCGTAACTGACACGACACACGCGCGAACTTCGATGGAAAAATGTTAGAGAGTCAAATTTCAACTCCTATATCACTTCATGAACGCTAAAAAAAATTTGTAGTTACGCCAAGGTGACTAAAAAAGTCCTTGCTTTGATTAGGTTTACTAATGCTTGTAAAACGGTGCGAGCCTTTTCTGTTACCGTGGATTGCCGATTGTAAAGATTGTGTTGTATGAATGAGCTTAGCAAGAGATGTCTATTAACATTAAATATCTACAAAAATTTGTCTCTCCATTACTATCAAAAGCAATCAGCAAGGAAATTTAGTCCTAAATATCAACGAGTTTGTAGCAAACAAAAGTTCTTACAAAAGAATTGGGCCTGATTTAGAAGTTACATCGTCAGCATCTGTGCAATTTATGAACCTGTACAGGGGCTTATGAATAGTTAAGACCGCTTGTATTCACTTTGTTTGGTCTTACACGCGCGTGAAAACAAATTATTTCTTTGAAGTTTAAGATTTGCTCTTTTTGCTATTCGTTTTCTTTACCATATATATTATGTGATATATTGCTCCACCCTAAAACTGGTTTATGTCACAGTTTAGTTATTTTTTTCGAGTCCGTCTCAAAAACAAGATGCAGCTTGAAGGTGCAGATAAGTATAACTCTGTACCAATTAGCTGAATTGGCAGAAATTTTATCCTTGAAGCTAGAATCGGGACATTCATTTCTTTGAAATATTATTTTGCTTCAGTGCTTATCTGTATAACTTGTTAGATATGTTAGATATATTTGTAGAACTTCTTAGATATGCACCAAATTTAAATTTCAATTTGAGTTTTGGCAACTTATTACCATCACTATGACTCTGTTAAGCGAAAGGCAATATTCACTTTCTACCAATACGTAGCAAACATATAACCCCAATGTACCTTTTTCGATGTCACATCTAAAATTATCTATATTTTTTGAGTGCCAACTATTTTGCTCAATTATTTATTTTCTGTATTTGTTAACGGGGCCTCGAAAAGTAGGACTGGGACTGTACTCCTTACGTAGTTAATGCGCACAGCCAATCCCATGAACACGTATCTGCTCTGAGGTCCACGATTAGGACGCGGTTTTATACCCAGGTCATCACTTTCTTTTACATGTAATATTGGACTTCTTATCTTTTCTGACTTACTAAAATCTACACTACATTTCATAACACGGAACAAGTTTTTTCAACGCAAAACAATGCTGTGCTTTGTAGGTAGAACTCTCGATCTATCTTTGCCATGTTTGAATAGCTTCTACAAATGTCGAATCAGTTGTAATTTTCACATTGATTTTTTCAAGACTACTTTTGTGCGTGGACCGCCTTTTTTTGTTTGAGCGGTAGCTATCTCCTAACTATTTATTAAACATAAAGATTTCAATTCCCATAAATGACAGAAGCCAGATTAGTAAAACATATTTTGCGGAAGAGATAGACGATGCAATAATTTCCGTAGTTTCATGTTAACGAACACAGTATCGTCAAAAGTTGCGCAAAAACAGAACGCTCACAACGTAACATAAAACTGAATACAATTAACAACTTAGCAACAACTTCAATAAAAATTGTTCCCATTGAATGAACTCACCAATCGCTTCGAAGAAAATAATCAAGCTGTTCAGTTTACTCTGCAACGTAGAGAAATAAATTAGTTCATTGAAATAACTCTCAGAATTTTTTTTGAGTAGTAACCTATTGTATCAACATGTGAATATCACTTTTCCTATCTATTTTGCAATTTAAAAATTTAAGTGAATCCTCTGAAGCGTTTGTTTCATTTTTGGCCCCAACAGTGAAACATAGGAGGGCCTTGATGTTCCTGCGTAAATTAAAACTGGCACGTTAGGATGACAAATGAACAGAGCTGTGAGATTCTAATTAGAAATATTCTTGCTACCACCGTACTTCTAAACAAAAGATTTCTTTGGACGGAAAAGATTTCTTTGCCATGAGAAGCAAAGCTGCTTGCTCACCCATTAATTTTCGTTTAGTTTCTTTAATTTCGAGGAAAAACCAAAAAGTTTCCATTAGCTTTGGAGTTTTCGTTAGAGCAAACTCAAAAACAATGAGACTCTTCTGGCAAACACAGGTCCGAAGCTTCTAAAAGAAATTTCAAAAGTGTGACAGAGGGCTCACAGTTGGTACGGCATTAAAAGCTTGACTGCGCGGTTGAATCTTGCTCCAATATAAGAGAGGCGGAAATCATACGAGTTTCCAGTATCCGCGGAACTAAGATTTCGACTTATTTTTTATTATTTTTTGCTGCCGCACATTTCACTAATCACTTCTTCCGTCAACGGCCCTAAAATTGTAAGCGAATTTTGCGAATGATGAGCCTCGACGAAATAATAATAATGAAACGCAGAACGTTTATTTTCAGGGGAAATTCTTGGTTTACTTTCTTTGGAATATCATGGATTTGAAATATTCTCGCGACTTCATTTACCTGTCACTGACAATGTGTGAAGAAGTGTTAGATGTGGATTCCGTCAAACTTTAAGGTTGGTAATTAATAAAAATATAATGCAAACTGATTGGTTTTATTCATATTTACACCCTCGATATCACAAAGATTGTACGTAAGATGATTCTACAGTTGTTGAGCTGAATGGCGAAGATGTTCAGGATCTACGTCAGAATGTTAATTTAAATTTTCACTCACTTTGAATATTGTTGATTGCATAATAGTCATGCGAGTATATTGAGAGGGAATCAAAGAAAAGTTGACTTGCACATGTAAATATTTTACCTTAGTTTCCTCCGCAAAGAAGAAAAATATGAAGATTCTGAATCACAGTGCGCACTTCAGACTAAGGGTGAATATGTATGCAAAGACCTAATTTACCTATAAAATTGAAATAATTTGCGATGACTCTGTTACCTATTTCAGTTAGTTTTACAAAACCAAGACTCTATTTTTTTAAATATAAGTAAATGTAAAATAGAGTCTCTTAAGCCGATATAAAATATTTTCTCTAAGATTTGACAGTATTTTTAAAAGCTCCAGCTGCAAATCATCAATAGCATTAGAAAATGCATGTAAAATGCGTGTAGAACAGAGAATATGCATGAAAGGTTACGATGGTAGAAAATATTCAGCAAGCATATGACATATGATTTTCAAAATATACCTTCAGTACCGAGCGTGGCTTACCTGATTCCTTCGTTCATTTTGAAAAAGCTGTGATAAAATCTGATACATTCTCTACGATATAATATTGAGCTTCGGAAGAAGAGCTTTTGCTCAATATTTGTGTTTGTTTTCTCAGCAATGTAAAATTTAACATTATATTTATTTTACTTAAAACTTTAATAAAACTAATTAAGAGAAAATTAAAAGGTCTGAATTAGTTTTCAAATCAGCAATGTAGAAATTATTTCTTCATCTATTCGTACAATAACATAAGATCGAAGCCTCTGTTTGAATAAAGGTGGACTCAAGTAGGAATTTTTGAGAAATTGGTGACATAGAAGAATGATTCAAAATAAAATTTGTATCTGAAATGAACTTTTAACATCAATGTTGATATGACAAAGTATTTTGTATTGTTTCATTTCTAATATTCTTTTAGTACAATGATATCGACTTGTATCCTAGGAAAATAGAGTAAGAGTAAATTGCATTGAAACTGAGGTATTTGGCCCTGGATAGTCAATGACGAGGATTTTGAATTTAGAAGAACACAGACCGAAAACTGCTTATCGTCTTGGAGCACAACGATTGTAAATTAATGATGCAAAAAGCAAAATGCATCATTCTGTAGGGGCTGAAGCACGACTAACATAACTGGGGACACTTTGAGTTGATCAAATGAGATGCTCGCCAACTCGAAGATGTAGGAGCGCACTGTATACAGGGTAATCAAAACAAATGAACACATTGAAACAGGGTCACATAAACTCGTAAAAATAGGATCACATCAAGCTTCAGGAAAGAAACACATCAACTCCCGTGAAATAGAACGCATCAGCTCATCAACCCACAGAGGTGGAAATTATTCCATTAGACGTTGTAATGTATATTTCACTCCGGCCCGTAAAGCTTTCTTAAGACCCCCAGGAGCCCTCGCCGCTGTGATGCAATTGTCTCCTAAATGCATACGGTCGTCTGCGACCTCTTCTCGCTTGTACACGATTGTAGAGTGAGTTGTGAAAGCTGCCTCCGTCCTTAACCCTTAACTTCCCTGAATTAGCTCCTCTCAAACAGAAAATAAATTGATGCATTTCTTGCCATGTATGGGAAATTGAAGCATGGCTACGAATGTTTCATGATTATAAATTATTTGTTTTGAAGGAAAGCATATATGTCTAAATAATGTTCTTACACATCCCAAAATATACATCATTCGAAAAGGGACTCGATTGTACATGTCTGCTTAGAACATAGAGGGTACAAATTTACTGAAAAAGAATAAACATTATGAGAGAAGTATTTCTTTCGTGCAGTACTGCATTCATTGTTGTACTGCTCTTGAGTTACTCTGCTGTTACTCTACCCTTTTGCGTAACTTCCCTGAGATAGTGTCATAGATCCCTAGTTAGTTTCATTTGGCAATTGTCATAGGATGAACAACGATGAATATATGTTATTAGTAAATGAATTTTGTTCCAAGTGCAGTATCTGGCATTTTTTGTCGATGCAGTGGCATTACAAAATGATCTACTGGCAGGTTTTATGAATAGTTATCAAATAGCCATAAATCAATACAGTTTAGTGGGAACAACGTCAAATTCTAAATGACTTAACTTCAATTTCTAAATGTTTAATGTATAACAAGGAAATTTTTGCAAATCTGACCTATAGTCACGCATTTTCATCTAATATATTATGATTGAATTTTGCAACAGGACTTAGCCGAATCGTTTGTCTTTGTGGTCATCTAAAACTATTAGCAATCAGACACCAATGCCGTGCCCTGCCAAAAGGGAAGGAGAACAGGAGGGACCGGGCAACTTTGTAACCCTGTCGGGGGTGTCTGCTGACGACTCCGCTGCTACTTTCTGTTTCTGTTGAAGCGAAAAATTGAGATATTCAATGGAAAGTGAAAAATTGATGGATCGAATACGTACATGCCGTAATAAACGATTATGGTCAATTTCCGATTTTCTATGTGTGTATGTACGTACCTACATTGTTTCACTGAATATAAACTTACGGGCTTATATACGGAGGACCTACGAATACAGTCAAATTATTCTTAGTTTCATTTCTTCCTTTAGTTGGTGAGCGTAGATCGTTTCATGAACTTAAGCTACACCATTCACAGTTTTATCATTGATGACATGCAGCTTCGCCTGAATTTTGATGCACAAAATACATGTTTTTCCTCACCACCCTGCCCCCACTCGGCACACATCACCTCAGAAGGTGAACTAATTTATGAGGCCGAGCCTCGCCCCGAGTGTTTTGACCCCATTCTTCTCCCCCCACAACAGCTGCTGCTGCTGCTGAGGCTGGCGGTTTAATCATAACTCTGGTGTGCTGGTCTCATTAGCCGAGCCGCGTCCGTGTTCGTGACTGCCAGTAAAAAAATATTAGTCCGTTTTTCCAACAAAATTTTCGTGCCTTTTTTCTCATTAGACTGTTTTTTTTTCCAATGAAGTTTGAACTCCAATTATGATAATGGTTATCATAAAAAGAAATGCATAGAGAGATGTGGCAGTGTTTCGACCGCTGTGGGTGGTCATAAAAATTTACGAGCAAAACACAAATTCAGGAAATGTTATGTAGTTAATTCATTAGAGATATCCTTTCCATTCTTAACTTCACTAAATTAACATGAATCAGAAATGACATTTTCATCGCAGCCTCACTCCCATCAAACTCTTGCAATGAACCTCTGCCCCGGAATGGTTTCGGTCAGAAACTTTTTTTGGCTCGAACGCAATCACATTTTCTGCTGCAAGCAAGTTTTGGCTGGAAATTTTCTCTAAAAGTATTTTCTTTTACGTTTGATGGCGATGGAAATGAGGGAATTCTTTGGAGTTGCTCTTAGCATGGTATCTATTATGAGTTCGGAGACATTGTGGAACCATTGGACGAGAAGCGTTCACTACAAAATGTATGGAAGTCAAAATGAGAAACAAGATAGGTGAATGCAGAAATATATCTTGCAAGCGATGAAAAGAAAATACGATATTTATCTTAACGATGCGTTAAAATTTTCTCCTCTACCAATCCAGAAGCATTTTTTGTTCAATACAGTGTCACACTGACCAAGAACATCAAATTGGGATGTTTTGGGTTAGTGCATCTTTGAAACAGCACTGATGAGCTAAAGCCTCGCGGTCAACTTTTCTTATACTGCGGATTAGAACTAGAAAAAGAAAAAGAGAACAGTCACTTTATCTTATAAAAACTACAAAAATTTTAGTGTAAAAACTATCCATTGTTTATTTAGCCAACGGATCGATTCGTGTTCTAGTGTTTCCCTGACACGCCAGTGCCGAGGTACGCATAACTAAATCTTAGTTACAGGCACTGTGCTTCCTTGAACAACTTAAACGACAACAATAGAGTCTGAATTTGTAGCATTAAAGCATCCTCCTGCCTCGATAGCAAAGGAATTGTTCTCTATGTAGTCGCCCCATATATTGACAATTTTACCAAAAATTGGAATGAAATATCAAATTGCCTAAATTGTGGAGTTTTAGGGAAATGGTTGAAACGGATGCAGTTTATACAAGGTTGTTGCGAAGCATTGTACATATTCTTTTCACAGGCACATTTGCATTCAAAGTATTGTTACAGCTTTATAAATTAAATCATAATCATGCGAAAAAAAATATTAACCTTTCTAAATAAGGATGAGAGATTCTTGAAGTGTTCTAAAGCTTGATAACGATCAAGATGCCATTGAAAAACTAATGGTTGAAGGTTTTTTTAAGCTTCAAATATTATTTAGCTGTGTACAATAGCATTTTGAATTCAGTTTTTGAATGCTAAATGTCAGCCTTTAGAATTGAGTGGCTTTACTGACCCTCAAGTGAGGCTCGCATGGAATAGGAATTCTCCATCGAGAAGTGCGGCTCAGAAGTACTGCCACGTAATTGCACGGTTACGCTACGTGCAAAGCAATTTTGTTCCTTGACTTCCAGTTGTCTGGAAATCTCGACATCAGGAATTTGATACACAAGGGCCATAGCATACAATACCTAAGAGCTGGTGGCCGGGGACTTTTTGCAATAACATTGAAGCATGATGGAAGTACAATTCATATTACCGCATGTTCAGAAATGCTTAAAGTCAACCATATCGTCAGGGCATATAAATAGCAGTGATGCTTGTGCACTCAAAAACTCAAGGGCCTGGCTTTCAGACAACAATTTGAAAAATGATAAAAAAACGAAGTTATATAGCAAGTCTTCCCTTGCAAGAGTGGGTCCCCAAAACACTAAGCGGCCGCACTCAAAGAAATCGGGTACTAGATCTAAATGGATCATCTGGCTAATCTATAGTAAGTTTAAATGCTATAAGTCAAGGTTTGCGGAAATGACCAAAGTAATGATAAAATTTATGCACATTAATAAGGCAAATGCATATCAAGCTTCTAAGGAAAATGCTTTCGGAAAACATATTAAGCTAAACTCAAAAAGAATTATCGCACAGAGTCGCAACTCCAATCGAGAAATTTTTTCAAAAATAGTTGGCATACCAGAAGTGGCCTCACTGGTAGCATAGAAATTATAGACAGAAACACAGTAACTACGAGACATTGAAAATAATTCAGTTTCTTTCTTGGTTGTCTTCAAACTGATATATTTTGGTATTCTCATGGCGTCTAGTAACTTTTCAAACTGACTATTTAATTTTGATTTTTATTATTCAACTTTAATTTCAGCCTAAGAGGCAAAATACAAAAACCCACATGAAATATGAAGCAATGGAAATTTTTATTCAGGCCATTATAGCCTAAGTTCTTGAATCACTAATATTCTTTTTCCTGTTAATTCGCTGACGGTTTGAAAATGCTTCAGAGAAGCATTGGGCCATCAAGCATTTTATATAAAATCTACGGAAAAACAAACCAGTATTTAACTACCTCATCGAAACGACAGCGCATGAGAAGATGAAACATTTCATTAGAAAGTTGATTTCCGACATAATATTTTTAGGCTGAGGAACTTCTATTAGACGCGTACTAACAAATCACATGACGCTACTCCTATGAGCTTTCGTTACGGGCTATCATAGAAACAAAGTTTTGAGTTCACATTTTCTTCTTCTGTTCGTTGACCCCATCCATAACCCCATTCTGTAGTTTGTGCTCCCTGCAAAATTCGGGCAACAAAATCCACACAGCTTTCAATGGGCTGAAATGAAGAGCCCACTGCTCTGGTCCGTATTTTTTCTCCTGGAAAATAAACACAATTCTTGCTCCGACTACAATGTGAAGTCATTCCATTTTCAAAAAATAATTTCGAGGCTACAGTACTTTTCTGCCATTTGTAAAGGCGTTACTGCAGCTCTATTGTTGTGTCTTTGAAGACATTCATTGACTCTACCATGTAGTCAATCAGAAGGGAATAATGTTTTCCACTTCAAGTCACCCGTAAATCCGGGAAACAATTTCCCAGCACAAAAAACTGCAAAAATTTTTCACCATGGTAAATAAGGTAGTTAAAAATTCCGTTTTAGAAATTGGATCTACCAATTTAAGACTTAGGATTTAAGACTAACACAGTGTGCCCATAACTACAGGCAACCAAAAACTTGGTGAACTTGGTGGACAGGTGAACTTTGAAAAATATTCGGCACCTGCTCGTAGGGATAACAAAGCATACCACTCAAGATCTCGCTTAGAGTATCGACTTGAATTTTTCAGAATAAATTTTACGACTAAGTAAGCTGGGAGGAAATCGAGTTCACCATACAATTTTCGGTTCTTTTAATTTTAAAATTGTTCCGGGCTCTGACTTCACGGATTTGCGTCTCGAATTTCCCGATAAAGTTTATTCGTGCAGAGGAGATCCCACACAAATTCCTGAAGTCAGCCCATTTAAACACGCTGACAAAATGAATTTTTGGTTTAAAGTTCAGAAGTGAACTGTAGAACTTGCTGCTACTACTAATGGACTTCAGTCCCATCGGAGGGCACAAGGTGAAACTTCAGAAATTCAACTGACTTCGGAGTAAGAAATGAAATTGCTGAAAAGGTTTCGATGGTTCATAATGTACCTATTTTGAAGTATTTTGTAAACTAATGCAACCATTCCTAATTTTAGTCATTACTGTTAAAGTTGTTTCACTATTTCCTCATTTTGTTAGATTATGACCACATAATACCGTTCTTCACGTGTATGAACTTTTATATTTATTTTCCTATTTTCTAAAGTTATTGAATAACTTTAGGGCTCATTTTTGTTTGAAGCAAAACAGTCTAGTTGCATGAAAGTCAACCTCCTGATCTTGATAATGATCCTTGCGTCACGAAGTTCATTACCTACATATAGATACATTAATTGTGCAGAAGCTGATTTCGATTTATTCAGTGTAATTACTCAGCTTGCAACGCCTTCAACCATGGTTTTTCGGTTCAATTTGCGTTGCTTCTGACATGAAATTTTTTTGCTTATTTTTCTAACTTTCAAGGTGAGTAATCGTGATATAATGTTTAGTAAGCTGACTTTACAACCACTCATGTATCATCAATTATTTTCGAACAATTTTTACCTCACGAGTTCGATTTCTTTTCCCCAGTTAAAAAAACAACACACACATTTGCTTAGCCTAAATTCATCCCAAGTTCCCTAACATTTTCAGAAACAGCCTCATGTTTATCTTGAAGCGAATGATGAATTTTCTCTTGATTTAGCATTCATCACTACAAGTTGTGAGCGCTTACCTGAGCGAGCGTTACCCTTCACTGATGACCAAAGTTTCGGAAAAAATATTCCCTCGAATGCCCCCTATGAGACCTCGACTTATGGGGCTTAGGGTTCTGCGGCGTTCCCCTGGATTTACTATAGAGTGAAGACTTAAAAATCCCTTGAATAATGGCGGCCTAGAATGTGGGCTGAAAAACACGAAAATTGCCGAAGCTCTTCTCTGATAACTTTTACCTTGTTCCCATAATGGAGTCCTGATTTTCCGGGTATTTTAAATAGCAAGTACGGTAAGGAGCAGTAGCGAGAGATGGCGATTTGAAACCTCGTATTAAGCTCGGAAGCGAGAGTAGTTCATATGTTTTCTGAATGGAAAATCTTACAAGAATATTCTCTAAAGCTTGGCTAAGCCTCTGAACTGAACATAAGGAGTTTACTTTTTTGCATTGGTGAAAGATTAGGGTTTTCATTTAAGAAATTTTTCTTATTTTAGTACAGTTCATTTTTTGGCTTCGTTAGGCAGAGGAGCGATTTGCTCTTTTTCACACTCCTCCTTATCTACCAAGGATTGAAAAATCTTTTGGGGCTTTTACTCTTCTGCAAAATTGAAAACTTGAAGCTCACTTATTTTTATGCCGTTATGTAAAATCCGTGGTGCTAAGAAATCGAATATAATCTAGTTGAAAGCATTGGTTCTTCCAGAGTGGTTTCGTGGTCATCATACTGGGTGTGTACGTTCCTAGTAGTAAGTGTTGTAAGGGGATTTTAAAATTTATTTTGTAAGCTAGCTCATGTCAGCAGAAAATATCGCTATAATGCAGTTGTCAGCTAGACTCCGTCAACAAGAAAATCGAGATAACTCTTTTAAAGTCGTGCATACTTCTTATAGACCATGTGCTTTCCTAAATATTTTCTAAATGACAATCCCTTTTTCAGATCGTACATTTTTTGAAGGTACATTATGTTAGACAAATAACAACAGCAGTACAATAATTCTTTTTGGCAGGAGGCATTTTCGTTTAAGGAAACATATAGCATGTGTGACATTAAGTATACCGAGTGTATCGAATACGTACATGAGGCAGTAAAGAATTAAGTTAAATCCTTCTGATGCTGCGAGAACGACACGTTCAATTATTTAAAGGTTATACTGAGCCTTGTATTGTGTGCAGGAATTCAAAACTCAATGGAATTTTTTCGAATGCGATAAGGAATAAATATTTTGGACACTTGTTGAGGTGAAGCTCAGTGAATATAGTCTGTCCAGGAACAAATGAGGCACTGCGGAGGATGGGAAGAACGTCAAACATATCTATGAAGTGCAAGACCGTAATACGAAAATTCAAAGCTTAAGTTGTTGTGGAGGTTTCCTGAATAGAATGAGTACAGTAAAATTTCTGCCTGTTTTTGGTTATCAACTAGAGATGAGGCAAAAATCGTCCGTGAAAGCTTGGAAAACAGTCGTTTTTTACAAAGTCAGGGCAGCAAGTACGAAAAAAGCATACTGGAAAATCAAATGTGGAAAAATGATTGCCTCATTTGTGTACTTCATCGGCTTTACCTGTTCATCAGAGGCGAAAGCTACCGAACGCTCTTGTTGCAATTTGTATGTAATTTTTCTCTTAGTAATGAGCGGTTACTTTTATTGCGGTGAAATCAATCGCATTCCAAATACAACTTTTTCGCTAATTCATAGTTCTGTTGGTATTTTCCAAAGACTGTTTCTTCTTAAGAAACTGCGCTAAAAGGAAATCTTCAGTATAGAACTGTACAAAGCTCCATTTTATTCTCCCGCAGAGCGAGTTGATTATTCCGCCAAGCAGTCGGCGCATGTAAATACGACCGGGGAATCTGTAGCGAAATGACACGGATATTGGGTGGTCTGGCATACATCTGAGGTGATATGAACTTCATCAAATGCTATGAATAGCATTTTATCAAATACTTTGAATAGCATTTTATGACGAGGAAAAGTTCAGGTTTTAACTTGGAATATTGCGGTTTGAGAAGAAGGGGTTTCACAATAAGAAAAGTTTTCAGGTTTAGGGTTTGGGAAAATCTACTCTGGCTTAGAGTGATGAAAGGATCTGATGCAATTCAGATGAAAGGTAAATACGGTTTAGTTTTTCCAGAAAGTAGATAGTTAACGAACGAGTAAAAGATATAAAAATTTAGTACTTGTGTTTTAGTCATTTCTGTGTCGTTAATTCAAAAACTAAAGGTTGAAATCCCCTTAGGATATTCCACGTTTAAATTTTTGCCAATTTCGCAATAACTTTAAAGTCAAATGTAAGAATAGTAAAATTTATCGATTAATGTTGAATCATTATTTGGATGTTATCGTTTTAGGAAAGTTTCTAGAGCCATTAAATTTTCTCACATCAACAATCAACTGTGGAAATGATTGTTGGTTGCGTCAGTTTAAGCAAACTATCACAATTGATAGTTGTGTAGTTGAAAGGTAAAACTTGTTGTTAGCCCTTAGAACTGAATCATGGAAGGATTGTTCAAGGAAGGAAAAACGTGTTGACAACACTTACAAATGAATCATGAAATATTGATTGAGGAAAGGAAAACATTTTGATTACACTTGCAATTGAATCATGGAACATCCTAACGCAAACCTTTCAGAACTCAAAGAACGCTCAGAAAAATACTCTGACACAGTCAGTCGAAGAACTGAAAACTCTCTCCTCTATTTTCTTATGAACGATTACCTGTTTGTATAAAAATGACTTCGTTTAATCTCTGGCATCAATTGATTTAGGGGACTGGCCCTGAAATTCGTCAGGGCGGTGTTTGCAAACCTAATTTAGGGGCTCGCGGTTTCTTCAAGTCTTTTCCATTAACTGAAATTATTTCTAAGAATAAATGCCATGTGGGATGAGAAGGGGCTTGATGTATGAACATTCATCGTTAAATGGTGTTCATAATCCTGTAGAATCACGATTAAACATATTCGAAAACCTCCGGAAAGACATTTACCTTTAAGTAGTCATTAATGATTCGAAACCCTAACAATCTGTCCTAATTCCAAGTATTGGAAGGAAGAATGCTGTGGGACAATTGAGAAGAAAGAGTTGAGAAATATTATCAGAAAATGTTCTTAGAGTTGTTGCTCTTCGAATTACGCACGAGCAGTTATTCAAAATTCAATCGTGTTGTAATTCAAATTACATTCGTGTTGTAATTCAAATTAAAATCATGTTGAAATTCAAATAGCAACAGTATTTTAATTTAAATTACAATCGCGTCGTAATTCAACTTACAATCATGTTGAAATTCAAATTACAATCGTGTTGTAATATAAATTACAACCGTGTTGTAATTCAAAGTACAATCGTATTGTAATTCAAATTACAATCATATTGTTATTCAAACTGACCACGTGTAGTTATTCTAGGCATTTATTTATTATTTTACCAGCGTAAAATCTTGATAGCTCCCCCAATCATGAGTTGAAAAATTTGGATGTCAAACACAAGTAAACAGAACAACTCTACCTTAGTTTCAGCAATCATTTCGCCGAGGCCGGGGAATACAAATCTTCTGGCACATTCCTAACTGTAGAAATGGGAGAAAAGTCTGTGAAGATTAAGATGGTGAAAGTATGTATTCAAATTGTACGTTTCAATGCTTAGTGTCTGAAATATTACTTTATTCATATCGTTAATACGATAAAGTTCTAGAAAATATGTTAGAAAATGTAGACATTTAACATACAGAAAAATGGGAAAAGTTGACATGAAAGCACATCTGAAATAAATGGAATGAGCATTGAAAGTAGAACATACAGATGACCTACGGTCTTATCGTATCATTCATTCCTAAGAATTTTTCAGGATTACGTCCAGAATATAAGTAACTGGCATCAGTTGATCTCTCATACGAATCGACGTGACAGCCGGGCATAAAACTTGAGAAAAATTTCGTTAATTCCTACTCAGTTGACATAGAGTAGTAGAGCGTTGAATGTTCAGTGCCGTATAGCTACCGACGCGTGCATAACGTGCCGCTTGCGCTCAATTTTTCAAGAGAAGCACTCCGTTGCTTAGCAAAAATCTGTTTTCTCAACCGGGAATCGAACCCTAATCTCGCAGTTGTAAGCAGAATGCGTTACCAATGCGCCATGGTGCCTCCTAAATGCCCCTCTTCCCATTGAATACGAGGGAGCGGATGGATGAGAGGCCCCTCCTCCCCCATGGGGCATGAGGGAGCAGACGCAAGTCTGTGGCTTAGTCTACAGGCCCACGTTTGCAGAGCATGTCACAGATGACAGAACAATTTCCAGCGCAATAAATTACACTAATTAACGAGTCCAGTGTATACAAGGTTCAAGATGAGCGGCTTCGTAATGTACCAGAATTAATTGGAAACTCCCTCATAACACCGTAATTCTACAAATTGCGGGGCTTATTTCAAACGAAAAGTTATCCGACCTTGCCATCTAAATGATCGTTTGGAAAACAATATGGACGTAATATTCAAAACATCAAAGTTAGATTACGTTATTAAATGTAAGTTGAGCCATTACATCTCCATGCTTTACCTAAAGCTCAGCAATATAACATTAGGGAAACTTTTTATTAATTATGACGCATTGATATATCACCCATGTAATTTTTTGCGTTTTACTGAAGCAAATTCATCATAAGAGATAAATTTTAAATTATTTGTACGATAAGTATGAATAAAATTTCATTCTAAAACTTATTCAGACTGACAAAAATCAAAATTTTATTTTACATTTCGTAAAATGGAACCACAAATTTTTTCGAGGCGGGCAAAACTTGACGAGATTAGGTCAGGAAATTTGAGAGAAAGAATTAGGCTGGGGCGCACCGACCGCACGAGAATAACGGAGGCGCTCTGAACGAGTGCAGCGCACCTCCCCTGGGGTGCTCATGGACTCAGGAAATTATGTCAAAGAGATGAAGAGGAATCAATGCCAAGGTTTGGTAAGAAAAGATCCATAACTGAGACGACTGTATCCCACTTTACAGGGATGTAATGGTTTCTCAAAGCTATTGCACCTGAATTCATTTTTAAGCTGATAAAACACAGAAAACGTTGTTACCATGAAGAACGAAAAATAATTCAGGTCAAACTGGCTGTTTTGTCAAAACTACATAGCTGATGAAAAAGATGAACGTGTCGCATGTGATCGAGTGTCAGTAAACACTAGAACTAAAGACACGTTCTTGTTACAGTGAGTTGTAGCACCCAATGAAAACTATCATAACTGTTGGTATCATGAAGCATAAAAGGGAAGATACGTCTTTTCAACGATTCATATCGCGCTGGATCACAAAGACGATGATCACACATGGTTAAAAGTGGTTTCAGAATTTCTCGGCGCGGAAAAATGATGTTTGCGGTCGTCGAGATATCTCTCTAGGGCCCCAATGTAATTTCCTTTTGACCGGGCCTAAGAGCCCTAACTTTGTTTACTGTCGGGCGGGAGCGTCGCATCCAGTAGCATTTCCTTGAGCAAGCGAGGTTATATATCTTTGAACAAGGAGGTTATATATCCTTGAACATGCGAGGCTATACATCCTCGAACCTGTATATTTGCTCTCGCATATCAGACAAAAACCCACAACGAGAAATTCAATGTTTGAGATGTTCTGGAATACAAATATTGTTTTTATGCATTTCAAACACAGGTTTGTATAGACTGGTTATTGCAACGACGGTTCTTTGGCGAGTGTAGTGGCTGCTGCAATTTGGAAGTTTCATAGAGAGCCATGACATTTCTTAGTTAAGGCGGAATTATTAGTGCTTCGAGTAATTTTTTTATACTTAGTTCGTCAGACATTGATATACCTATTTTGAAAGCGGTTTAATATCCAGAATATTTTAGAAGACAGTACGCACAAATGAGACTATAGAAATGAAAAATAAAATAATTTTTTTTAAATGCTGAAAGTGGTTGGTAACCTATTGTTGTTGGGCACCAATCATGAAATTAATGGCACTTTGAAGCAAAAGACTAAAGGGCCAAAAAAGCATTGATACAACCCTGCCATTGAAGCGAACTTAACCTCTTAATTAAATTTTTTTACAGCAAAGCCTCATATGTTAAAAAATTCTTTTGATGCAATTTTTAATTCAAACAAAGAAATTTCTTACAAAATTTTCGACAGACTAAAGTACCATCCGTAGTCGGACGTTGCGTACCTGGTTTAAACCATGGAAGTTGCGTAGAAATGAAATTTACAACTGTTGCCTGGGTTGAATGGCGATTGTTTTGACGTCTATGCAATTGCACTCCCGTACAAACTTAACGCTGATGTCTATAGTTAATGGACGTTTTAAATAAAATTATTTATCTGTAAGCTTACATATTCTGAAACTTCTACGGTATCGAGTGTAGAAAGTGTATACTGCATACGCATGATATTTTACCAACACCAAATAACCAATTCATTTTCTTACCTATCCCCGAAAATATAAGGCCCCTGGTTCGGGATACTCGGAAAGTGTTTTTTTCTATGTTTTCATGCAAAGCAAGCACCATTCTGCTGAGCTGCTCTCGTCAGCGAGTTTTGTGACCTAAAAGGAGCTAATTTTCTCAAGTAATTGGACTACACCCCGTTGACTGCCTTGTAAAATGCCCTTTATATTTCCCCAGCGATTCGGCTTGGGTAATTCACCACTGATCACGGCTTTGAAAACGCGGTGCTGGTGTTCCATTGCAGGGCTGGAATTAGAGTGCTTTGAAAATGAATTTTTCTACGGACGAATAATTTCAAGGACAAAGGGAAATATCTTAGAGAGCAGAAAGATTTTCGTTTCTTTTTGTTTTAGTGCACTTTCTTTTTTTAGGTTCCTCTAATTAAGCAGTATAATAGACAGGATATATTTATTTAAGTGTAAATGCAATGATATACACACATATTTAGTGATTAAAGAACAGTCAATCGTGGATTAACGAGACACTCTGTAATCACTACCATACAAGAAGCTTTTGTTAATCAAAATTAATTAATTTTTGATTCTTGGTACCTATGAATTGTTTTATAATCGGTAGGGGATAAAGTCCTTCATGAATAACACAAAAATGAAATTGATAATTTTGTAATCGTACTCATCAGTTGCTTGAGTGTCAGATTATCCCGTGTATCGAATTGAAATATGAAATAACTTGTCCAAGCAAAGTCTTTCTAGAAAATCAATCATAATGTAGAATTACAGATACAGAGAGATACAAGAAGAACAAATAATCACCAAATTCAATATTAATTAACTTAAAATGCTATTTAGGAGCGAATAACGTAAAAATATACTTCAAAGAAAAAGGCAGTGGAAATCATGCCTAAGGAGTAGTAGGTACATATGCCAAATTGGAGGACTCAGTCTATGAAGAAGCTGCACAGATTTCGATAGTATAATAACTTAGTTAACGTCAGCGTGATCAAACTCCAGTTGTTCTCATGCGCACGATAGCGTCCCCGGTAAAGGCACACAAACTGAATGTGTGTGTCGAGATACCTTGTCACATAATTAACATAATAAACATAGTTAACCTTATCGCATAGGCTCGGGTACGAACACTGCCAAAGCTCAATGAAACTTCAATATTTATTTCCCCAAAACTTCAATATTTGCTACTTCCAAGACACTCGAACTTAAAGCTCAAGCAGGTAACGTAGTTTCTTACTTTGTTTTAATCGACAGCTGGAGTTCTTGCGACGAATTTCTACATTTATGTTAAGGGATTAGAATTGTAATGGCATAGAAATTTCCAAAACTTGCATCCAATTTTGTCGATCAGAGTCTCCCTGGAATCGATAAGGAATCAATCGCTCCAAGACTCAGTCGTTTCCTCGATACCGGGCTACTCATTTGTTCGATTTAGCTACGCTAGCCGAAGTGAAGCAAATTGAAACCGTTGAAGCTTCATCAACATGAGCTGATCAGTCGGAAGTCTTGAATCTACCTGTTTCTTCGTGTACAATAGAAGTTGGAAGGTAGGATGCGAGATCAAGGCTTTCAATTATTTTTGAAGCACGTGTAGACTTACTGTATTTTGACATTATAGTGCATTAATTGGCAGCTCTTTGAAGTTAGAATTCATTTATGTCCTGAAAATAGTTTCTTTGTTAGAATTATTTAAAATGGCCTAATTAGTATGTTCTCAAATATGAAAAAAAACTTTACCAACGCAATCTCCTTCATAGTACAAAACATCGTTCAGGAGCATGAACGTGATGCCAATTTACATTTTCTTCATCTAATTAGAGTACAAATTTAGTTTGAAAACTTTGTTGCCTCGTGAGTCAGCAGAGCTTCCGGATACGCAGTGAAGGAATTACTCTAACTTCATAGATTCGACGGAATTATGATCGTTAATTCTTTCAGCAAAACAAAGCATTTGTATCAAAATAGTTAGTGCCATTTCGAGTCCCGACTCGACGTAATTATTAAGAATAACTCTGTGAACAAAAAGACGTAGAAGGCGACAGATGGCGGTGTTTTAAGAAACCTCCATGAAAAAGTTTTTCGAACGCATATGTATAAAAACACGCGTGTGTTCGAATGCAACCTTGAATTAAAATTTCAAATCAATCGGTGAAGAGATTTTGGAGATTCAAGATTTTGAACAATCGAACATTTACATTTTTATTTACATAGATGATAATGCTGCTGGACGCTTGAGCAGTTCAGAAATCGGAGAGATCGAAAATAATTTCCTCCTCACATAGAATGTAGTTAATTGAACTTCACTTGCCAGAGAAGAGATTTTCTTAAAAGCTTCCCATGGGCTCCACGGGCAGCAGCTTTAAATTTCAATCAAAAATCAGCTTTGCAAAACCGACATACAAATAAAGTTGAGAATAAGTCACGTTTGTAATATAGTTGCAAGTATCAGTAATATTTTAGACAGGTTGACACCATTGAAGAGCTCGTATTGGGTCAATTGTACTTTCCAAAATACGAACGTTTTCCTCATGTAAATGAATTTCAGGATCAGCTGTTAGAAGCTGAAGAACATTTTTGGACGGCAATTCCACGGCACACAGATCTTGTTAGCTCTAAAATTTGTGTGTACGTGCTTTGTATCAAGCGTTGGTCTTTATCATTGCTGGCTAAATACCACTAGTTCGCTCCAGAAATGGCAACAAAGAGCGAGAGTGTAATTAGAGACCTCTCAGCCAAACCAAAAAGAAAATTGGCAGCTTGTGAGAGAACACGAATTTAATTGATTAAAAAAAGTGACGAGTTCTTTTCCAAGTTTCGTGTGCTAAACGTAGCAAGCAAAAAATGCATAATCTGCTTATTAACTTTCAGAGTACTCTTTTTGCCTAAACTGAGCTCCAGTACGCCCTTATTTGCAGGGTTATGAGTAGCGCTTGCAGATCAAACATTGCTCAATTTTGGCGCAAATTCCTGAAGATGACGAAGCGAATTCTAACAAAAACACTTGAGTATTAGGAATTACGACACTCATGCAAATCTTGGTTACATGGTAGTTGCTGTAGTGAAAATCTGCAGAGACCATCAAACGTGTCTTTAATTTGAGGAACATTTTTCATTTTGACACATAGGAAAGAATTAGAAGATTTGCGAGTTTATTTTATTTTCACTCGTCGTTTTTGATGGGACGTGGGAGGCTAGAACTTCGTCCTGCTTTCAGCATTTAAAATTTCAAACATTTCCAGACGTACGCTTGTTACATTATTTGGTAACTCCCTAGCAGAAGAACGTCAAGTACATCTGCGGGCTTAATTATAATCCATCAGTGTTTCACAATTTAGACACGGAAATTTTCAACAATCAAACAGAAAGAAAATGAAAGAATGAATTCATTCAAAGTCCACTCCGCAGCTATTGGGAACCAAAAATCACTTAATTAATTTTGATATCTTGAAGACATTACTCTATTTAGGAAAAATTTCTTGTCGGATATTAAAAAATCAACGACATTGATAAGTTCCAATTTTCTATTTACGTAGACTTCAATTTTGGAACTGGAACTCTGGTTTTCAAGCTCTGACTTAGAAGGTGAAAGCGTGCACCAATTTTGCACAATAATTTTGTGCTATTATTTATATCTTCGTGAGTAATGTATGTATGTATGTTGAACCGTGAAATTCTTTATTTTAGTGTTTCATAGCAGCCAGCTTTAGAGCAGTTGTTTATATGATGGACCTTATCAGATGGAAAAAATAAACTATTTTTATTAAAAAATTCCCCACTCGTGCAAGTCAGATTACTTTCAGGCTATGGTTCAGTAAGATTCTCGATGTCATCAAAACGACATTGAAAAATAACTGATATTTATCTTATATAACTTGAGTAAATATGAGATATTATCATTATCTGTTATTCACTTTGTTCTTAGAAATGATTATCTTCCATATTCTTATTTAAGGGATAACGATTCATATGCAATGAATAACTTCGAGTGCAATTAGGTAGTTGTCTCAGAGATGGCCTCTCAGATTTCATCAGACAAAATAACATCGATGAACAACAGCGGTTGATCAAGGACAGTTTCAAGTGATAATCTACTACTATGATCTCGAGAGAGCGAGCACCTATTCTAAAAAGTTTTTGAAAATGTTATATTGGCGCACTAAAATTCATATCTGGAATGAAGCCATGATCTCTACTTGCCTATTCTCTGAATCCTGAATTTCATCTTCAACAAATGACTCTACTTTATCTTGCATCAAAGCAAGTTTCAGAATCGTGAGGCGCTCAGGGACGAATAATGGCAACGTGAAGCTTTCACAAACAGCTTGCACCTGCACGACAAGCGTGCGCACGACAGTCACTTACATTCCGCCTTGTTTCGGTATTCATGACCCAGAATGTGAGCTAGAATTTCAATGGAAGGTATAGAGAATTTGGGATAATATTCAGCATAGATGGCGGTGAATATACGATTAAATTTTGCTGCAGTAGATAATATTTTAGCTACTGACTCGGAGTAGAATTCTGACTTTACTTCACAAAATATGTATCTCGGCCGTTATCTATGAACAATGTTTGATTTCGAAACGTGCTGTCGTCAGATACTTGATAGAATGAAATGAATGATAATTTCGATATTTTCTGCAAGTTTTCAGTGTCGTTCCGTAGACAGAAGTCATGGTTAAAGTGAGGGTTGATGTCATAGTATGTTCAGATGAGTTATGTATAATTTATAACTGCATGTTCATAGGAGGTTTTTTTGCATGTTTAGCTGCACTATGTGCTCATTTATGTACCCGCGTACAGCTTACTTCTTTTTATCATTAGATTTTTCCTGCTATTGGAGGAGAATTCATTCACCGAGGAAAACGATCACAGCTCAAAAACAGCCATGAATACTTAAGTACCAAGTTTGGAATATTTTTTTAAACTTATTTAGAACGTATTGGGTTATCGAATTTCAAAAATCGAGTGAACGATACTGAACATGAAAAATTATAGATATACCAACAAGAACATTCTTACTATACGTAAAGTAAATAAAAGACCTTCACGCGTAAAGTTAAAATAGAACTCTATTGTATAAGAATTGTCACAAATACAATCAGCATCAAAACACAGCTGCTTGGATGAGCCATAGGTTTTAGACGGTCACATCTTGCAAACAACTCCCCACTGAGACAACAAAAGCTCGGCAGTTGTCTTTGCGTGGGCATCTGGCCGTTCTTCTTCAAATGCATTTCCAGGTCGCGAGCATTTCCATGACAGGTCCTTAAAATCCCGGAAGGATACTCGAGGTTGCTCGAAGAAGCTTTGAATGGGCACTGCTGCTGAGCCGGAAGTCTTGCGATCACGCTTTGAAACTTCAGTAAACTAGAAACGATGGGCCGTCTTCAGGAAGGTGTTAGCTATTCGCCCATGCTCTTTCAAGCTGTTTTTGTTTGAATGGAAGAGTGATACCGGTGGGCTAGGACTATACTCAAGAAACAGAAGTCAAATACCAAATTTGCGTTGCTGACGACCTCCGAAACACCAAAAAGAGAACCGAAATTGTTTGTCGGAAGTGTGAACGATATTTTCTGAATTCGATGCGAAACTTATGGTAATTGTTTCCGCTTGGCATGATGGAAATAGCGGTATATTTGAGCGTGTGTGAATCACAGTTCAATGGTAGCTGCTTCTAACGAGTGTTGATCCAATGAGGGGTACAACCAGGCTCAAGAAGCTGACTGTGCGAGCATTTTGTTTTGAAGTTCGTCTTATAACGTGCATGTTTATCCCTCACATACGAAGACATTTGTTTCAATACTTGTTGCTGATTGAACGATGATTTTATCACATTCTGTGAAATCTAATCTGAAGGTCAAGAAATCACAAGGCATTGAGGGAATGTACAGTGAAGTATGCTGATAGTAAAAATATCTGGAACAAACGAGCTTCAAGAATTGAACATGTTGACGAGAAAGACAAGGAATTAAAGAACGATGTTAAAAAACGACTAATGACTCCTTGCATAGGTCATATATGGGAATTACCTTTGCTAAATAGCTACTGGCTAAATGATTCAACTGTTGGGTATGTCAGGGAAAATACTTCGTGGCCTGGTTGCTGCTCGACCCATTTGTAAATCTACAATAGAGCCAAAAAATTAATACCTTCAGTGAGCACGATAATTAACTCGCAGTTTTCTAAAGTGGTCCGCTTTATGATGCGAGAAAATATTTCTAGTCGTTGCCTAAAATGCAAAGATATTGCTTACACTGATTCGAAAACGCTGCAATGCAATTTGACAGAATAAAATTAACTTACGCACGCAGCTTTCTAAAAGAGAGCTGCAGTGCAGAATTGAGTTAATACGTTTAAACGACCACTAAAAGCATAACCAGATTTAAAATCAAGAGTTACTCGCCTCCCGTGGAGCTCACGGAAACTTTGCGAGAGAATACTCTGACTTTGAACGCATCCATTCAGAAAGCCGGAAATTTTCACGTCGTTGAATAGCGGAGTCTGGACGCCCGGAGCTCAAGGGTATCCAGCACACCCAAAGCGGCGGAATTTCACGGATGGTCGACATTTGACTTTGGCTTCAGTATTTTACGCCGCTAACAGTGCCCTCTGCTACGTAATGTTTGTACTGAATTAGGCCGCAGCGGTTCCGTGAAATCTTCTAAAAATCATGGAAAAATATTGGGTAACATGTCTCAACCAGGTCTCTTACGTGTGGTTTTAATTATCGGCCGTCAAGTTTTTGATAAGCCGCGCGGGTGCTTGAGAAAGACTTTTGATGTTGAAAGGTTTTTCACATAAAAGATCTAAATTTGGCAATGTTAAGATTATATTTGAAAAATCGTAATGTCTATATTTTATTTCCACTGGCACGTGTGTAAGACTGACTCGCGATTACAGAGGAAGTGAAAGAAGTCGTCGATCTGCTCTCTACTTTTCGCAACGCGAAATCACGAGGAAGAAGATGCAAGAAAGAAATAAGCAAGTTGCAAATATACGCCGTTGCTGAGTTCTCTGAACTTCGTTAGGGACACGCCAGGAGAACGAGGAGAGCTACTGACGCGGGGGGGCCCTTTGAACGGTGCTCAGGACGTGCCCCCCCGAGGAGAGTGTGCCCAGTGGGACGCACACGGACAAAAGCTGTCATTATTGCAAACAGAATTTATTATGCACTAGAGATTCATGAGATTTCTTTACCTCAGCGAGAGATTTCCATTTTCTTTCACTCGATGCTGAACTCAATCTGAAGATGATTTGAATATTGCAAGGCGAAGAATAGAGTAATAAGAAATTTTCCAGCATTCTGTTCGAGAGCCCTGAAAGAGTTATTTAAAATGAATCTATAGAAAATGAAATTGAAAAGAGCGTTGAAGACTTTTGAAAAAGTTCATAATAACTCCAGAATAATTTCAGGCTCACAATGATGGGGGAAATGCAAATTTCCAAGTGCTCTATTTCTCAAAATGAAAACAACAGAACGATTTAGTTTTGCTAAGTGAGAAAATGATTGGTCTTATGCAGGATTTGATTCGCTTAATCCAAAAGTTACCAGGAGTGTCTCATTGGCATTATACAATTCGCCATTTACTCGCGAGAGAGTTGATGACTTGGCCGAAGCAAATAAGATATCAAATTTAATTCCCAATTGGAATTGCTTTGCCAACATTTCAATTATTAACAAGCTCGTTGGTCCATAACTTCATTCAAAAGATGGTCTTATAATCTTTTCTCGTCGGTAATAGAGAAAAGAATTAAAACGAAATCCTGATGAAGTGGGAAAGTTGGTTATAATCCCGGAGAGCTCAACAGCTCAACGGCACTTAAATCCTTGTCCTGTATATGAAGTTAAAGGCGCTTGCCGGCTACTCGCCAGCCTCATTCTAACTTCGGGCTTTCATTATGCGCATTTAATCCGAGGTGAAACACTTAGGCTCAATCTCTGAAGCTCTTCAAGGAACGCGTCATTTTTGCGCACGACTGGGCAAAGAGAGTTTCTATATGCTTTTGCGCACGACTGGGCAAAGAGAGTTTCTATATGCTTTTGCACACGACTGAGCGTAGAGTGTTTCTAAATGCTTTTATGCACGACTGGGCGAATAGTGTTTCTATATGCTTTTGCGCACGACTGGGCGTAGAGTGTTCCTATATGCTTTTGGACTCGACTGGGCGAAGAGCGTTCCTATATGCTTTTACGCACGACTGGGCGAAGAAGGCTTCTATAGATTTTTTGCAGAGTGTTGCTGTAAATTTTTTATACACGCGGATTGACTTTGCTCAGGATATTTTCCCTGTGACTAGATAAAAGAAGTTTACATAAATTTTCGCACAAAGCTCAATCTTATGAACACTTACAAGAGTTAGAGCCGAATGATGCACATCACAAGAGAATCACACAAAAATATTTTTTGCGTCGCTGAACCTTCAGGACAGATCTTGAGATCGCATCTACCCATAGTATAGTCAAATGACTAAGTGCTAGAGCGATGAACATAATTATATCTCACAGTTCAATGTTCTTGTGTGCCCTTATCTTAGCTGAAGAGCGAATTGTTTGATGAGAGAATGACTTGCAAAAAATGAAAGAACAAATTACAGCTTCAGCTCCTAGCGCAAGTTTTGGAGAATTCCAGACGTATTTTTAAAGAATGATGTGATTTTTGTACGCTCAACAGATTCATGAAAGCTCGTCATATGTATTTCACTGATTGGAGTATAGTATTTTTGAAAAGAATGTAGGACTGGTAATTGTGCCTTTCATTTCTGATCCAGTAAGAATGCACTGGGTGTTTCCTAAAAATTAAATACTCAGTTATTTTTTCCCGTACGAAAGAGCAGTCATTCAAAAATGCACAGAGAAATGAACTGCTGATTTTATAATTGGTGTTCACTCTTCAAAATCATTCAGCTGCAATTGTTTCTTAAATATAACATGTTTGGTGATAAGAGTTAAAAATTGAATGGGGTACATATGTAGGTATGCGTATGCAAGAAGAAATATGGTTAACCTCACTCCAAACTTTACCTTCCTTTTGAATCCATCAGCAGCCGTTCCTGATTTCGATGCCTGTAGCCCAGATTGAGCACTTCTATGTATAAACGTAAAGTTATTTTTGATATTCCTAGGCGGCTTTCGCCCCACGTGGTTTTTGCCCCTAAAAAGTACAGTGAGATTATAAATGCCTTCCGCGCACCTCCTTCCTCTCAAAGATGACTTCACGAAATTAAACTATTATAAATTTTGGAGAAGTCCTCGGCAGCTGTAAGAAAGGAGAAGAAGACTCGTTAGATTTCTCCTAGCCTTCAGCAAATTCAAAAGCGATCTTAAAAATAACATTCATTATTTTTATATTTTTAGCCTGAAATGCCGGGTCCGCGCTGGAGGGCAGTAACGCCTGTGGGTCCTCATTAATAAGTATTTCATCCCTGGGGCTTGAATTCACTTGAATCTTTCCCAGCATCACGGAATGCTCCTCAATTTCAGTAAATAATTCAAAGCGCAGAAGGCTTGGAGCGACGCTGCCTGGCGTCACAGCATAAGGCGGCTCGTTGTTGCTTTCCTTCTTTTGGGAAAATTAATTTCTTTTGTGAAAATTCCTAGTTAGGGAAGCAACTGTACGTGAAATCGTTTCTGGTTCGTTAAAAGCGCAGCACTCTCCATGAACGTATTTGAATATCACTGAATTATTTAGAGAGTATTGAAAGGATAGATTAGAGTTTAAACCAAAAGCGACATTCACCTCCCATGTGAAATTTAGAACTCTGCTCTTTGTAGCTACGATTGTCGGCGTACAAAATGTCACTCACATGTATACATATATCGAAGAGATCTTGTGTGAGCTATGAAACTGATAATTCCTTGACATACAAGTGCAACAGTTATAAATTTCAGATAAAATTATCCCCTGACTTTTTTTATCTGTTGATGAAACATCTTGTGAACATGTGAAGTTATTATGCAGGTAATACTACGATCGGTCGCTGTCTTCATATGTTGACTCCGTTGTGCTGCTTTCCCAGCCTCTGTCACCTGCACTGACCAAATGAATGATCATTTGAGCATTGACCGTGAACAAGTTAAAAGATTTATCCCGTGCCAGTATTAGAAATTACATAGCAGACAGAGGGGCATTAACGTAAAGTATACCAATTTACTTGCTTTTATCGAGACAGCTTTAGATATTTAGCTTCTATTGTCCACTTCAGGTGGTGTAGACAGCTGCGGTTAGTACTGAACTAACGTGATATTACATGTTTGAAATCTTTTCTGTCTTTACGATGAATACATTAGACAAATAATGACTATAGTCTCGGTCGACTTCATTAAATCTAATTCTTAAAAGCGCTTGTAAAAGTTAAACAAGTTATTAAAAAATATTGCAGTTTTCAATCGAGGGGCGATATGGGAAACGACTTATAAAGATGATCACCATGAGTGGTCCAACGCATGCAAGGGTACTTTTGATAGCTTTACATCCGTGTTTCTTTTGCTGCTAGAGAAATTGCTACTGAATTCTTCCTCCCTTCCGTCCTTTCTTCCCATTCTCGAGTCTCTCAAATCGGTGCACACGCACCAGACATTCCTTCATCACTCCTCTCAACGCTACACCGCAAGTATTCCGACGACGACTGTGAATGTTTCGACCAGGGCTCATCAAAGGAAACCTGGACCTGAGACATGATTCATTAGCATTCGATAAATTAAAAGAATATTCCAGCACTGTCACACAATGACGTCTTATTTTTTCTATCACTAGTGATCGTAGTATGTTATTGTATGAATTATAACAATAGCACCGCATGGGGAAGTCCGCGGTGTCCCATGTTCGTGAGCGTCTCCACTGATTACAAAGCTGTTTGCTTGAGATCATGAACTGATTTAACCCTTTATGTGTTGGAAATATTGTGCTAGACTGACGGGCGAAATCCTAAAAGTTATTAACATGCTCTCGAAATACCTGATGAGATTTACTAAATGTTTACAATGAGATATACTTGAAATTTCCCTTGAAATACACGAAGAGATTCCTTATGTCTCATATGTTATCCATTACGTGAGGTTTGATATTTATTTCTTAAATACCTTAATACTCCTGCGAGAGATATGAAAGATTTAGTTCGAGATTTATACAAGATTTTAAGAGAGTCATACTAGAGATTCAGAATGAGATGTCGAGAATTTTGTTGATAAGGACCAACATTTACATAAAATGAGTGGAAAAGGGCCCGTGAGATATAGGGGAAACTTTTTTCAAGATTATTGTAGAAATTCACGAAAGATGTGCGAAAGTTTGTACAATAAAATCGCGAGAGTAGGAGACACAAAATTAATCTTTTCGAGTGCTGGATTCCGTCAAAAATTTGCGCCCTGTTTACAAAAGAGCGTCTGCCACATTCTCAGCACTGCAGCCTTGTTCTGAATAAACAGAAAAGCCGACTTCAAAATAAAGGGAATTTCTAAGGACATTTTTGTTGGACAAGTTTTTTATTCGGCAAAAACTGATGAAATATTCTCATTTACATTTCCATCACCGCATCGATTTTTTATTACAGTCTTTGCTGCTCAGTAATTAATGTCGATGATCATGGTGCTTGAAGTGAAATTTTGAAAGAGTTCATGTCACTTCGAGGAGCGCACTTTCACTCCAGCGCAATTGAGGCCGGAATTGATGCAGAATTAGAAATCTTATTCGTGCTCTCTCTCATTTTTAGCTCTAAAATTTCATTCTTTCGATTAATGCCTCAGAGTCCTGTAGAAAGTCTAACAGGTGTTACACGATGTGTTGCACGTGGTGTAAGAAGGATTCCCAGTGTCACACGAAGGACTGCAAGTGTTGCAGGAAATGTTGCGATGTGAGTGTTACAGGAAGTGTTATAAAAAGTGTATCAGGAAGTGTTTCAGGTGTTGCAAGAAATGTTAAAAGTGTTGTACGAAGTGTAGAAAGTGTTGCAGGTGTCGGAAAATTTTTGCCTAAAATGGCCAGGAAGCATCGCAAGTGTTGCAGGAAGCGTTGCAAGGGCTGCTGGAAGTGTTTCAGGAAGTGCTGCAGTGCCTCATATCGTGAAATTTTTCTTGCCAGCACCCGGCAGTGTTGCCACACGTCCCTACGCAGCCATCTCTTCCTCCAGATGTCGCCAAAGTTTTATGCAGGATTCATACGGCGGAGACGCGAGTTGTCCGTAGTTTTGAGATAAATTTCGACATTTGAATTCTATTCTACAGCTGAGATGAAGTGTAAGGAAATCCAAAGTAAATAATTAGAGGTATTAACACTATTCTTGGATTTAAAAACATCATTTATTAAATCGATTTTCTAGGTATATTTAACCTGCTCAAATTATACTTCATTTATAATAGGTGTTTGCTGTAGGTCGTGCAGGGGATCTACGTTCGCCTAATTCAGAGCATATAATTTTTTGAACTTACTTAGTTCATCTTTGCTAAAGTTATCATTACTAGGTAAACATTTGTACTACTACAAACATACAAAGAGAGAATCTGAAGTCAGGGTGTAGAAAAATTAATCCTCCTCTTCCGTATCATAGTGGACTGTCAATATTCAGCTATCCATTAAATATAAGGATTTGCGGAAATAAATGAACAGCAGCCGCATGAAGACTCCGAGAGTTCTTTTGTTTTTGACACGCAGAACTCATCATGTGCGATAGACTTGAATTCAAACGATGCAAAAATCTACGGAAATAAAACCAGGATTTAACTACCTTTTGCGTTTTTGTTTATTTTTGGAACTCTTCTCACAATATAGAGCGTTTTTGGTCACGTTCATCCTAACTGACTAAGCCAATACTTTTGCTATACTTATCCGAGTTCTTAGTTTCTTGTGTTGCTTTTCGCGGGGAAATTATTTCAAAAATACATACATAAATCAGACATTTCCAATAACAAAAGCTCGTCTGAAAATCAGCGCTGCTATGCTTCAACTTCGTTGAGTACTCCAAATGCGTGGGTCGCGATCTGTCCACACTCTTGGAAGCCATCTTAGCTCTATTCTCTCTAGAGTACAAGTTATCCTTAAACGTTACGAGATTGAAATTTAACTGCACATCAGCTCGAAGCGTCCAGCTCATTCCGAACTCGATGCACAGAAATGTAAAGAAGGCAGAGAAGCACCCCCACGCGTGCCCAAGCATCAAGGGGCGCCGAGGGAGCGATCTTCAATACTTTTTTACGGGAGCAACTGGCCCTTTAAAAGGCCCTCAACCAGCTCGTTAGGGCTCAAATGCAGTCAATACTGAGCCAATCGTCGGCATTGGGAGCCTTTAAAAATGCTGGCCAAAATAATCACTGTTGCTGAGAGGGGTCACAAACTAGGCACTCAATGGGCGTACTTGTGACTCCTGGAAAGCAGACCGCGCTGCAACAGATTGAAACTTTTATCCACGGGCCTTTGGAGAAATTATATGTAAGTCGTTCATGTTCGAGAATACAGGTTTTACGTATTTAACGAAGAATTAGGTAATTGCAAATTCCCAAGTTCTGCAAATTTGAGCAAAAAAGAAGCTGCTGGTGGTATCGAGACTCATTTGACTCAAGGGAGCGATTGAATGTACAGAATAAACAGAATGAGTAATTTGAATGCTTGGCACAAACATTCTAAACTGATATGCGAGCTCTTCAATATGAAGCTTGTACGACTCAGTAGTTCAATTAAAGAAGTTCACCAACATTTTAAACGGCAGTGTTTCTTAAGTTAGAACATTCGTTATACGTACGTGAGCCCGTACGTATGCTTCAAAAAATATAAATCAAAGCGTGAAATTTCTAGATCTGCCTCACGTTCAGGAAGTCAATAAAAATATGAACTCCTATCTGATCCCGCTCTCCCTGAACAATTTCCATTGAACTGTTTTGAGCGGGGAGGCTGGGAGCCTGCATGTGAGTGAAATAATGCACTACTGGGTTAAATCGCCTTTGACAAATGATGTGTCAGCTGCCGCGCCCGTGAGATAAACGGTGGCGTTCAGAACAGCATGTAGTTTTCCGGGAGACAGAATCAAGTCATAAGTAAATAAACCCTGGAATTGATGGGCGTTTGTTAATGAAGAAACAAATGTGCTGTGCAAATTATTTCCATTGAAAGAAACGTCAAATAATTTGAAGATTTTTACTATGATTTCGTGAGCATTGGTGTCCACCCTGAGGTTGAAATGAAAGATTGTGCGTGTTACCTCCAGAACAACTATCTGATGGTTATTTATACACTTTTAGTTTTAACATGCCTTTGCATTGCAAAAAAATGTTTACTTCAACTCAGAATTGTGAGGTGCATAAACTAAAATGAAGGAAGAATGGATGTTTTGCATTCTCATTCCAATGCGCAAACCTTGCTAACATTTTCACAAATGTAGTCAAGTAGTGAGAGAGTGAAACGACAGCTAGTGAACAAGAGTGCACACTGAACATCAGGTGCGGATCGCGTTTGATGAATGAATCCAGCGGTGCCGCCACCGAAAAATGGAAATGCATACAGGTTTTGTAGCGAAACCGCTTCTATTGGATCCGATTTAAGTAAACAGAGACGGAATGAGTTAACTTTCAGTAGAGGGAATGAGGAGAATTTACACAAAATATTCTTCATTTCACTTCCAAAATGGAGATACGGTTTTGCGTATCGGCTTCACTAAAAATAATTTTAAAAATTTGAATCAATTTATTTTTTTTTGCTAAGAATGTAATTATCTAAGGCACTGTTATGCGAAGTACAGTTTCGTAATGAATTTCCATTCGGGTAAGCTGCCAATACTGCAGTTCTTGACTGAGTCAAACCAAACGGGAGGAAATACTCAACCGAAAACAATACATGTTTTTGAAACGAACCTTTTTCTCAGCCAAGGCCGATTGTGATTATGCACGTGTATTATTAGATTTTTCCAACGGGTTAGTACTTTTTAAGATCCGTAGATCATTAGGACTTGGCTAAACAAAAACAAGGTCAAGCCATTCCGACCGTCTCATCTCCTGCCGATCTCTGCTGCCATACGTGATCTGGGAGCTGAAGTGTGGGTTCGTGTGGAACAGGGAAGTGACTCTCAAGAGCGTTTTGCATTTCGGGACCCAGATTGCTTGTATCACTTCCAGAGAAACTCAAACGCCCCAATTCATAGGTGCATTTCCTTGTGATCCAGATTACTTGAATCATTCCCTTGTGATCCAGATTGCTTGAATCATTCCCTTGTAATCCAGATTGCTTGTATCACTTCCAGAGCAGCTCGAACGCCTAATCCGTATTTGCCTCTCCTTGTGATTCAGATTGCTTGAACCCACCCTTGTGATCCAGATTACTTCAATCATTTCCAGAGCAACTCGAGTGCCCCAATCGCTGGGTGCCTCCCCTTGTGATCCAGATTGCTTGAATCATCCCCTTGTGATTCAGGTTGCTTGTATCGCTTCCAGAGCATCTCGGATGCCCAGTCCCTGTGTGCCTTCCCTTGTAATCTGGATTGTTTGAGTCCGCTGAGGCTGAAGCGTTTAAATGTTTCCTTCCGGATCTACATGCATAGTTTGTTTGTGTTACTCTGTGAGTTACCTGAATTCCAGTTCATGTGGCACGGATTGATTTGAATAATTTTAATCCATCTAAAAATAGAACTGCGCTGAGAATTTCTGTCTCTAGGGTTCTGTATAACGAGTCAGTTTAAGATTGATCTTTTGAAAATAAAAATCGAGATAGCTGAATCGCAAGTAATATCTATTTTTATTTCTGAGCATGATCGAAACAGAGATATGTGAACAATATTTACTCAACATTGTTCAATTGATATGTGCATACGTAGATCAGTTCTGTCGAAAGACACGGGTAAAACTGCAAATCAGGACCTACAATTAACTTAAATTTCCAGCATTTTGCGATTGTTCGTTTTGAAAAACTTCACACGTGATGTTTAAAACTAAAGGGGCTCCGAATACAATATAATCCTCCCAAACACATCCAGCCGAGTCTCCAAATAATTATTTGAAGGTGACCGCCCCTAGAGTGGCTCAGCATGACACTTCCTGTACTGTTACATGTGTTGTTTCTGTTGAGTTCTTTGTACTCTCCACGTATGAAAATGATTATTAGCTCTGATGCTGCGTGGTGTTCAAAACAAACAGCTGACCACATACAAGAGTTTTCTGATACTTACTAATGATATTTAAATATACTGATACCTATTAGATTTTCACATGATACTTTCATTTTATTTCTTTCATAGGCCAATCAATATTTGTAGTTGATAAATTATTATCTTCCTGGATTGAAATCAACATTGGAAATGGAACATAACGAGCAAAAGCCATTCCTGAACATTCTTGCAGAATAGTCAGATATAAATTCAGCGACTGTGTTTCGAGGAAACCAGCATTTACTAGCATGGGTACGATTTTTTCAGTTGCACTAAAACGAATCTCACTTCATACATTCCCGATGAAAATGTCTTCTCATATACGGGATGAAAAAGTGTGCAGAAGCGTGCTGGATCCTCGGCCATACAGATATTCTCACGAGGAAGTCGAATCCATCACAAAGTTGTCGTCACAAAACATATGTATGCCGAAAATTCCTCATTCCCGTACTTAGGGACTGTAGCGCCTATCTACACCACAGTTTAAAATTTACGGCATGCTGCTGGTAAAGGAAATGTCCTACGTAATAAAATAACATTTTCAAGCATTTTTGAGTAGGGTGTTGTATGTTAGCTAATCCAAATATTTTTTTTCTTAAATATGAATGATACCTAACGGTATAACTGAACTTATTTTTAAAAATAATGCAACGAAAGTCAGTACCGGTAACTAATACCCCATACCTCATAAGGGATCAATCATTCATTTCAACAATTTCCTGATGAAAAGTTTTCATTTAAGTCCTTAATTTTGACCGCAGCAAGAAAGAAAGTTTTTGTAGAGTTTCCTTTCATGAGTAACTGGGGGAGAACTTTGATGAGGAGAGAACTGGGATTGAGATCACGCCTTATTTTACCTTGCTGTGACGTGCGAGTATTTCTCGGACTTAGTTCTCAGACTACTTAATTTGTTCGCAGAAAAAATACCCTGATAATAGCTTCGTTTATTTGTGTTACATGTGTGATTGCTGTCAGCAGTCTTCTGTTGATAACATAACTCTTCATGAATTCATAGCTGCAGCCAACATTTCGCTACTTCTCGCAGAACTAACTGCCCATGAGCATGTTTCTCCAAATCGGTTAAATGAGATCGCTGTCGTAGTTCAAAGTTTCGTTTTGAAATTTTGAATATCTCAATGTCCTACAAAACTCAAGATAAGCATAAGCTCTGGATTTTAAAATCCCTTTTCATGCTTACTCCCATAACAAATTAGATCAATGGTCATTGAATCATAAAATCGAATATTGCACTTGCTACCAAATCTAAACTGTGACTGAAGGCGTTTGTCACTATATGTAGTTTTATAAGTGTATATGCACGGTAATGAATACGAATGGGAGGATGTTGTTCTAATGTTAGTGCATACTTAGATGTCAATTTCAATGTTTTTTATTTTTTGAGTTCCTGGTTGGCAAAGGGAAATTTTTAAATTCTAAATTATCATTCATTTTCAGCGCTGATAAGAGAATCCGTACATTCCTAAATGTTTGATAGTAAAAATATTTCCTTTTTATCGATCCTTCTTTTTGTTTTGCTAGCGAGACTACATAGTCTACAAGAATCGTCTAACTACATAAAAGCTTTAAATAAAATGACTTAGAAAGATGCTATTCGAATATTTAAACGTAATCGTACTTAATAAAGATGTCCTTCTTTGTAATGTTCTGAAATAACAGTTTTAGTCTCTTGCTATGACCTGGACTTCCTCACCTTTTGAGATCAAACTTTTCCCAAGAGCCAACACTTTGTCAATAGTTGTCCAGACTTACGATTTCATAAATAATATCAATCGTGTTAACATGTCTGAAGCCATTGCATTCCTGTCATATGCTCATTCAAATAAATATAGTTGAACTAACTGCTTTTGTAATATTACATGAGAAGCCTTTTGCTGAGTCAATGATGATAGCATAATGCAAAAGTTACTCAAGAAATGCTTTTCCGATTAATGAATGTAACTCACGACATGAAAAAGATACTGATTCACCATTTACAAAAATATATGAGTTGAATGGTAAGCATTCTGAACACAGATGCCTCGGGCAAACTGAAATTGAATGCACTTCTGGCTTTTATAAACATAAATCCATGCATAAATTAATACAATTATAATTAGAGGAGCTCAGCCAGCATGCAAATGACCGAGTCTCCGATTAAAACGGGTCATTTCCTGAATTTTGGGTGGTGCATCTGCAATGATGCTTTTGATAAACCATCGGTAAAATCTTGCTGTTTCTATCAAAACTTTTCTTTGAAATACGGTGTTCAATGCGTCAAAGCATGCATGAAGGCGCTTTCGATCGTATGTATGCAGCAAGCTTGAATTTAATGTTGTTACAAGTTAGTCAAGAAATTTTTTTCATTTTCTAATTCCTGTCATGATACTGAAATGAAACATATATAAATGTTACAAGTAAGAAAGCGTATGAACGTGTGTTGGTCTAACTCAGTTAGACCAACATCAGCAAAGTCATAACATAACAGCAGCAAAGTCTCGGAAGAGAAGAACAGTCGGTGAAATTTTATATTCGTAGAACTTCGTATACGAATGTACTTGTTGAACTAAAATTACTGAGCATTGGTTAAAGTTAGTTCACCTATTCATGTTTATTGTTGCAGCTGATAATACATATTTTAGCTGTAAATAGCTTATGATGCTGCTCTCACGAGCCCTGCAAGATCCACAAGTTCAAACATACGAGTTTTGAAACATTGGAAATGAGTCTAACTTCGATTCCAAAGGTCCAGTAATGAGTCTCAGTCGAGTCGCAACTTTACCTGACTCTGACTCCGACCGTTCAACTTTCTCTGAGGCCAAAACATTATGGGAAGTATTTCCAATTTTTTATATGACCATTTTAAAATTCGGTGCACGGCGACTAGGAACTTTCTGTGTCGGCTAGAGTTGGGTAATGTTGATTCAGTTTCTTCTTCAAAGTCGGCAATTTTCCAAAGAAATTTCTGCTTATCTTCCATTGCTGTCTGCTGAGACACAGCCGTGATGTTGCTGCACTGCTTTAGAGATCAGGAAATTTATACTTCTGTAATGTCGAACGCAGCTATCTTCGTTAGCGAATAGAAATTGGATTATACTGCAACCTCCATGAAAATCTTTATTGTATCCAAAATTATTTGGACACAAAACAGATTGAATCATAACTAGTTTGAAAATTTTATTAAAGAAGCCGAGTTCAGTTTTATAAATGTTACATAAGATTAAATCTACTGAACCACAATATAGACTCGTAGCTTATAGAGCTTTTAGAGAACTCATTAAGAAATTATTACGTGATAATTTATGGTTACTTTCGCAAACTTCGATGGTCAACACTTATTCCCAGGAATACAAAAAGCTATGCAATGTTCAGGAAAACAATAATTCGGATCGTTTGAAAACTTAAGCGAAGGCGTGGAAACAGTTGTGTTCAGGTTTCACTGTGCTGTTTCACTCTGCAACAGGACAGCATTCGAATGTTATTTCGAGAACGGCATTTCCGTCGTAGTTGTATTGATACCTATAGTTAATTAGGGGAATAGTGGATGTCTTGACGGTACCATTTTTGTTTAGTAGATGGACTTGAACAAGACAATTTCTTTTTCTAATTTGCTCAAGGTTTGGGTGTGAATTTGAAAAATATAGGAGAGGTCCATACAAATTATGCAGTTTTCCATTGGAGAATCAAATTTTGTTGGAAGAACAGGATAGGATAAGTTAATTGTATCTATTTGAAGGTGCCTCAACATCACCCATGCAGTGGGAAATGGCACTTACAGCCATTTCATTTCCCATCTCACTCAACTAGAGTTCGTCATTAAAAGTTGTTTTTCAAAACCCGGTTATCGGTTTGCTGTAAAAGATCATCTTTAATGAATTCGATATCAATGGGCTTAGCGAGTTTATTGTCAAGAAGCCTGATGTAAGTTTGTAATAAGAAATTGTCTACTAGAGTCATCTTATCCTTGTGAAATTGTTTTTCGAATGGTGATACATTGGTCCGGAAGATGCAAATAGGTGGTTGTGTTCAGGTGGTACTTTCAAATTGTAGTCTCGTATCATGTATACGCTTCATTTTACTTCCAGGAATAGCTTCCCTTATTTAATCAGATACCTCATCCCTACGATCTCAATGACGTTTCCACAACATTTTCTACACAATCTCTCCCGTAATTATCGAAGCTATTAAGAGTTGCTTATGTTTTCTAGTGGGCTGCTATGTTTTCATTTCATGTCATCATCTTAGGGAATTAGAGCGGAAAAAGTTCTCGGATCCGGATTCTCAGATACATTTCAAACAGAGAATCAGCGTGCCATAATCAGCGGGACAATATCAGAGTGGGCAGTCCGTATCAGCGATACAAAAAATACTTCATTCACTTGTGACTTACCGCAAATAAGAGAGGATATGAAATAATTAACATCAATTGTCCCGTCATTTTTGATGTGACGAGTGCCCCGGACAACCAAAAAAAAAACAGTTGAGTTTTCAAAACTTTATCTAAAAATCTCTGCCGTTATCATTGGCTCCATGAAAAGTTACATAATCCATAGCAACCCATGAAAAAACACTCACTCGGAATCGTTGTTGCAGGCCCAGTCTCGCAGATGCCTCTCCGCCACCACCCTGCTCCTGACGCTGGCTCTGACCTGCGCCCTGCTGCTGCCGCCTGCCGCAGCTAGACCTGCACAGTCCGGGTGAGTGGCTGGGTAGTTTGTAATTGTTAAATGTAATGTGGTTTGTTAAATCTGTCTTAAGTTAATTGTGATGAAACGTGATATGCTTCAAAGTTCTAATAATGGATTTGCTGAAATCAATAAATGTCGTTATTAGGAATAAAATATAAATTAAGTGAGCGTGGGAAATCGGAAATTAAAATCACCGCGTATTTCACACGGTGATGCAATGGACTCTCCTCAGATTCAAAATTTTCGCAGCCTTTTCCCTCCAGTTAAGAATTAACGTCGTCGTGAAGTAACTACAACTAGAGATACCATATAGCTGAAGACAGATCAATAAAATTGAAACAATGAAGAAGAAGTCACTGACTATTCTAGGAAAATATAGAGCTCGGCCAAAAAGTTTCTCATACTCTGGAGAAATGTGGATGCAACAAAAACAATGAAGCTTAATAGTTTCTTAGGCTACCTCGTACATTAATTATATTGGAATACATTCTACAATATTTTGTAAACAATGTAAACGATTATTTGTCAAAAGAAGGAGCAAACGTTATTAAGAAAGATCTTCTAACGAAAAAGCAGGAGGTGTTGAGGCTTGCTGCTTTGTCTCCAGTTGGTCCCACAAATTTTCGATAGCCTTTAAATCAGGAGACTGTGGAGGCCATTCTATATCTATGATTGATCCCTGAATTGATCTTGCTTTACATGAGACCGATGGAAGATAGCACCGTTGTCTTGAAAAATACCGGAACCATCAGGAAAATAAAAATTCGTAGAGGGGTGTACGTGATCACTAAAGATATTCAAATAATCCTAATATTTCCTTTTGTTGCTCACGTTGTTGCCGAACTCAATTCCACCTATGTGCGGCACCCCAGATCCCTCCACAGTCCCGCAAGCCTACAGTGTCAGAGCGATGTATGTAGGATACAAAGCTCCATGGGCTACCCGCCTCACTCTAACTCTCACGGCTTTTTGGAACAAAGTGAACCTCGATTCACATGGCCATAAATCAACAGATGAACGCTTTTCCGCCTGTTCGTTTTCATTAATCGCTTCAGAGAACACGTGTCCCGAGCATCCAAAATTTTCGCTCTGCCACTATTACCACTGAATGACTTCACTATCTTTTCACTGGACAATTATTCCTTGGAAAGCCCTTAGTCCTATGGCAATCATTTGAGACATTTCTCTGCCTGTGCAAACTTATAACCTGCCGTTTGTCAGAGGCAAAGGTCTGTTTGTGGGTTTTTTTCCAGTGGAATTATTCCCGCATTTTGCCCTCTGAGAGAGCAAGTGCAGTACTAGCTGTCAGTAACACTGACCGTATTTATTGTTACCCTTTTTTTCAAATTTGCCGCTAGGAAAGCTGAAAAAATGTTTAATTTATATCTTCATTTTGCCTTACTGCGACAGACAAACTTTCTGACCTGGCAGTGTACTAGCCGCTTCTGAATTGAGTCTACAGACATTGCAGGTCGTTTTAGAGATTACTTAATAGCCTCAAATTATTTTTCAGTAATCTAAGAAAGTCCATTGGCTTATGTATAATGATAACTAAAAGCTGCTTTCATTTTATATTTTAGCATGATGTTTACACAGTTGTTATTATTTTTCTGCCTTCTGCATCCATTGCATTGTTCCATGGCCAATGTTCGAAAGAATATCATGGGCTGAATGAACTGAAGCCAACAGTTTCTATTTTAACATCACAATTTCGAAGTAAAATCCCGCACCCACAAAATGAATTCATCCAACGGCAGCTTTTCGGGAGCTCGAGCGAATTCACACCGTTTTCTGGACAGGAATATATTTCCGGACGAGGTTTCTGGAATTTTATTATGTAAAGGGCTTTCTTTCTCTCACCTCTCTTGAATTTTTCCTCAACTCTTCCTTAATTAAGTTAACTACAAAGGAACGTCACTTCATTGTTGGCTTTGTGATATGAGTTTGTAGGTGGTACAATTGTATCATAATATTTTAGCCAAAGCCTTTGTGAAGTTGTGTTTAACTTTGGTTCGATGCATTTTCGAAAATATATAAACACACACTGTATGCAAGAAATGCTAATAAATTAGTATTGCTTATGAAGTTTATGAAATGTGTTTAGATAGTCAAGCATTTCTCCTGATTTTCAAGGTTCTTCTGGAATAAATTTAATTTTGAATTGAAATAAGTGTTCATAACGACAGTATTTAAGACTGTAAGAACGAATAGTGATTAACACAACAGTTTTTGGCACATGAGGAACACTGATGACGGCCAAAATTTTCCATGCGAGTATTTATAAAGACACCGCTGCGTATGTTCCTAAAAACTCACGGGCTTCCATTAATAGGAGTACATATCTTATGATCAAATTCACGATGCAACCATTTCAATGAACTATCATATCTCCAAAGAATCAAAACTAGTCGTTTCGTCAAAATCGATGAGGATATCCCAAGCTTCGCAAAATTAATGCTATCACCATCGATATTTATATCGAAAGACGAACTAGCACTACTCTCCACGACGAACAACACCTCACGGCAGCGTGGGCGTTCAGCAATAAGCTGTCCACTATTACCGACCACCGCAAATTGCTACTTCATTGTCGCGACGCTCACTTGCTGCGGCTTCAGCTGCCATTGTCTCTGATACATGTGTTATTCCTGGTGATGTTCTCATCTCTAACTCCCGGACGCCTTCGTGCTTCATCCGCATGCTGCAGTCCACTCCATGAACCGATTGTTCTTGGGGAGACTAAGAGACTGATATTATGTAGGAGTAAATTCAAATGCGCGAAGTAATTATTAATAGATTCTTGAATGGTTGTGTGACGGTATTCGGGTGGTAGGTGCTTTTCAGACGCAATTGTACATAAATGCTTAAAAATTCAGTGTAATAACTTTCAGGTGAATTTTGATAGGAAATGAAAACGATAAAATAGATTGTATATTTGACACGATATGCAGTTGAAGTTTCCACTGAACAAATAATCTCTTGACTTGCAAAATATGAAACTAAAAATACCATGACTGTTGGGAACCAAATTTCTTTCATCAGATCAATTTAAATACATTGCAGATGCCAGTGACGAGTGCATTTTAAGATCGTGTGCTAGATGCAATCAAATCTCCAAAGTTTGAGGAGATCTTTAATCGAAGAGAGTTATAAGTACCAAAGTAAAAATCATTGAAACGGCTCTAAGAAATGAGTCAGCTTGTGCTTCATCGGTGATGAACTCTTTTTCCGATTAAAATACTGAAAAAATGGAGTAAATGTACTTAAAAAAGCTAAAAGAACATGTAATGAAAAGTGATCACAACCCACCAATGTTGCGCATAATTGATCATCTTGTGATAATATGTTTTTCATTAAATACGCAATTTACTTGAGACGTGATAAAAACTGATGGTGTCATCACCGTACTTCTCTCTCTTTTTGGAAGTAATTGACCATGCCAGGATTTTAGATTTAATTATGGCCACCAGCGGGTATAAGTCAGACGTTTTCTGGGATCTCGAATGATATTTAAAAAATATTAAGATTGACTGGTTTAAAACATGGGCCACCGAAAATACTTGGCTGGATATTTTATAGAGCTGAGAGTCATTGGAGTAACATGTCGACCCCCTCCATGAAGAGGAAGTCGGGAAATTAGAAACTAAAACATACCGTATGCAAAATAGAACAGGAAACAGACCCGCGTAAGCGTTTTGGGTTGATCTTCTTCGACCCTCAAATCAGCTCCAGCCTAATATGTGTTAGGTCATTTAGGGCTGAAATTAGAGCACAAACAATTACGTGTCCATTTTTCATTGAGAGACACTCAAGAAGCTTACATAAACTCGTGAAAAGCAGAGAAGACTCAAGGCCCGCTGAAGTACGATGTAATAGCTGGAGGTAACTGATGGTGTCGTTGCCAATTTTTCTTTATTTTCGGAAGGAATTCACCATGCCATGGTTTTAGATATAATAATGCCCACCAGCAAGCGTAAGTCAGCCTGCCTTCAGCACTGTCTCTAGAGAGCCTGTGCCACTGAAAAAAATGTAGAATCAGCGAGTTTACAAGTCCTTTATATGTTGATAGTCACCTTGATAGTGGCTTCAGTAATGAAGGTAATAGAAGGTTTTGCATAAATGGCTTACGGAAAATATATTCATCCATTATTTTTTCGAGCTGCCAATAAAGCGTCTTCACGAGCTTCTTACGTGAATTCTTAAAGCAATTATCATAATGGTATAGCAGACGAGCACTAATTGTGGAAGGAGGTGCATCCTCAATACTCAATAATATCAATAAGGTAATTGGTGAATACAAGTTTAACCATTGTTGGTGTTCCATGATCGCATTAGAATCCACTATCAGTAAGGAGCCTGGTCACGGTGATTTATGGTGATAAATTTGAACTCTGGTCTGCTAGCTTTGCAGCAGATTGAGGATTTTGGGGAGTTGAACTGCTATCAAAGAATTTAGAATATTTTCTTCAACATCCTCGTAAAATAGAATACTGACGATTCAGCTTTATGAAATGCGAAGTTAATAAAAGTATGTGATACTCCTGTAGTTCCGTTCAACTTACTATTTTCTTGAACGCGTTGCTAGATTGTTTGAAATTCAATTCGCTGCTTCCGCTTCAGTGTATTGTCTACAAGAAACATTCGTTTTTCTAAATGATTTCCTTTTAATAAGAACGCTACCGATTTTTTGTTCATCGCAATCTCAGTAACGAGCAATAAAGTGCATGAAAATACCAGATTCATTCAAAATCAAATCTCTGATAATTCATATTTTATTGTGTTTGGGAAACGAAAGACTTCAATTTAAGAAAAAATATAAAAACCAGTCGGATTGGACTTTAACGGTGTGGTGTATGGTATCACTCTATTCATTTTTCATCGATATTTTTTATTATCTTTAACTAAACCACAAGTACTGGTACCGATTCCAGCCAGAACTTACACGACAATATTGAAAAAAAATCCCTTCCTGTAATACGACAGAAATTTAAGGGTAAAAACTGGTTTCCTTGTTTCAAAAGAAATAGATTGCGATTGCAGAGTTAGCTGAGGAAATTGTTAAATCTAGAAGCAGCTGGTGCTGTGCGCTATCGCTGTGCAATTAAGAAGAGTGCAGCTTGTAATGCCACGGAGATGCCGGCGCCCGATTCTGAGATAAAACATTTGGAACAGCACAGCACTCATTTTAGCTCAATGTTTAAAGACGGCGTATCAAGAACTTCAATAGCATGTGATACGGTGGTCCTCTAGGTATGATGTACGTATTTTAATCACTATTTGATTTGTGTTTAACTTTTTTGTTTTGAGGTATTCGAAATGTTAATTCTTGCAGCATGAGTACAGATTTAGAGTTTGTAAAATCATAAAGGTTTGACACCAAACAAATAATGTTTAAATTAAATACGTCATAGCTTGAGGATCGCATGTATGTAATGTAAATATTTGTAAATATAAATATACAAATATTTTGATCCCTGCACAACTACATGTAGTTCATGGTGTAATTATTTTCCTCAATTTTTCATATCCAATTAGGAGAAATATTTTTGGGGGGCGTGTCTGAAGGGCTTTAGAGCGCTCTATCCTCGCTTTGATCTAGGATATTGTGAAGGAAACCTACTCAGCGGTCGCCGTATGGGGCGGGCCCGCCTTACAGCGGAAATTGAGGCGATAACTAAATTTACCGCCGGTCTTCAGCCGCGCTCCTTCTACGCTGCTGCAACCGCTGCTCCGGGAATTTGTTCAGAGTAAAAAGCACACTGATTTTAACGAATTTAATGTTTTTCAAAAACATATACAACATTTCATTTGTTAGGTTTAATGTTTTTTTTATTGCATATAACGCTTTTTTTGACACACGTAAAGCTTCTTTTGTAACACACATAACGCTTCGTTCGTTGACTCATAAAACACTTCTTGTTTAACGCACATAACTCTGTTTTAAATTGACCTCACAGAATTCTATAAACACGTTCGAACACACAATTAGTTCGTGATGAAGTTAAAATTAGTTTCATTGTAGAAACGACTCAGGTATTCAGACATAAACTGAAACCACATATTCAGATTTATCAGACGGAAAATAATATTTCATTTCTTACACCTTCGAAAGGTGACATGTTTTAGTAGCGGTTCGGTACATTATTTACAAAGAGCGGCTTACAGTACATTATTTACAACGAACGGCTTACAGTACATTATTTACAAAGAGCGGCTTTCAGTACATTATTTATAAAGAGCGTCTTACAGTACATTTTTACAAAAAGTGGCTTACACTACAGTATTTACAAAGAGCGGCTTACGGGATACTACTCATCCTCATCGAAGTATATTTCAAAATCTCAATAGACGGTAAAATGCTCAGAGTCTGAGACCAGCCCTGGCCCCTCAGGTGCTACGCTCAAGATTGTATGCCATCGTACACTAGGGGAAGCCTTAGAAACTTGAAAGACTCTTATCAGGAGAAACAATTCTCCTAATTAACGTATGAGAAATTTCTTATGTTAGATTGGGAAATCATTGTGCTAAAAAATCAATTTTCCTAGTTTTTCGCATCGTTCTGTTGAAATAGTGGCCAATTTTTTCCCCACGCGAATGATATATATTATTCACAAAAAATTATCTACCTTATTTCTTTTATATGATACTAAATTTCGCAAGTTTGTTTCTTGTAATCAGATTCTCTATAATTTTTTTCATTATTTTAAGTAAGCCAACTTTTGAATGAAAGATAATTCCTACGTACGCATTTTTCCTCTCATACGTACTTCCACAATATTCTCAATCACAAACCGAGAGCAATGCCTTCTAGTTTCTAATTTACCAAGAAAACAGATCATCCTAACTCACTTCAATCACATTCTATCTTACTTACTCGCTTCAAAATAAACTTCATGAGCTTGCTTAACTCAAACTCCTCCAGTCTGGACACAAACAATGGCATTATCCTGAGCTTTAACTGCTCGTCAGTCGGTGCTTCGGCGACGCAATTACCAAGCAGGATGGTGCAGTCGTGCACAAGTCCACTCATGTCGCGTCCAAGTAACCTCACTCAGAACCTTTGGCATGCGTGAGAGTTCCTAGCGTTGTCAGGCACACTCCTTTATTCTTCTAACGAACTAAATTTACTTCATTCTCGTACTCCTCAACTCACTTTACAAATTACTCGTGCAATAAAACTCGAGTAATTTTTAAAATCTGTCGCAACTTTTTGCCGCTGGAGCTGTTTTTTCTATTATTCTGCGAAATCTTTTGCATAGTCACTAAGATTTTCGATGATGAATCACTGATGAGTTTGGCGAAGTTGAAATGGAGATGCAGTTAGCTAATGTATATATTCTAAGCGGCTTTGCTGATGTAACTTGTTCTTTAACTTATGGACACGCAGATATATGTTCACGCACGTCTGTAAAAAAGACTGAATGCGATAAATGTGACAACATAAATTTCACGGTATGATCATTGTCTGTTTAATATGTATATTGTGGTGGGATCAATGTTTTTATGGCTGCTCACTTCCTGATGACTAAAGTGATTGTACTTTGTTCCTTTGTTATTAGCACTAAATTCAACCACATAAAGTGTCGTTCCATTTAAGCACCAATTTTACTAGCCCCTCATCGAAGTTGCAATATTTCACAGAAAAATGATTTACCAGAGCCTCAGATCTCGATCATCGATTCAGTACCGCGTTTTGGCGGCGAAGATTGCCTTTTACAACGGCAATTATGCTACGGGAACGATCCGTGGAGGGGTTCCAGCAAACACCTCAGACACGCCCCCAATGCAGATTAAGGTATTAGATGTTGAAAATGAATGATTCGGGTTGAATGACAAAATCTGCGTACGCATGAAACTTCTAAGATAACTTTCAGCGAGGCAAGCTAAACAATTTAACAGTGCCTAAGAATTCATGCATGCCATTCCACCTCATTCTTAACTTTAAATTCCGAAGAAAATTATCTTTCAGCATATCAGAGAAGTTAAGGCGACAGAGAAAGCAAAAGTTTGAGGGCTCGGTGACTAAAAATGTGTGTTCTTTCCAACTCCATGAATACCAATATCGTCATCGAAATCAATATAGGCTTCGTTACTAACACCGCATAAACAGTGATAACATAATTCTTAATTATTGGTAATTATAGGAGCACGGTTTCAGCGCTGCATAAATCTAGATGAGTTCTAAAAAAATATTTCTTCTAGGCGAATGTTAAAAAATTACATACGGAAGGAATTTTTTGAGCAGAATATGACACTAAAAAATAGAAATTGTTTTTACATACATGAAATAACTTCTATAATGAGATTCCTCCCACATGAATAGGGGGCCAAAGTATTTTAATTGACTACACACTTAAAAAAACTTTACGATTTTATCGCAGCTTAGTAAATACTTTCACTAATGCACTAAGAGCAATATGAGCATTTGCTTTAACACGAGTTAAGATATCATTTGTTGTCCAGGCCTTTGATAAAACATGCATTATAGCTAAGAACGTGTCTGAAATTGCATGAGCCGTTAAGTCGATTTGCTGAGAAATTTGTATTGACTATGGTCTCATACTTATTGTGTAGAATCGCAGAATTTTTGTAATAATTCTTAAAATATTTGGAACTACTGGATAATTATTTCTAAATGGTAAAATTCACAAGGGGCATTTCAATTACATCTACCAGGAGTCAATCGAATTTTCCTAGTGTTCTGTAGAATTCATTTTATTTGAAATTTTAGTTTTAGATTAGAAAAGTAACAGAACGCTACGAAACTTTTCAAATACTGCTGGTATAAATTATACTCTCACTTAGGTAGACTGAAGAGCAAATATTTAACACTTTAAGCGCGACGTGTGCCATATGTGGTCACGCGATCATCTAACCTAACATAACGTAACCAAAGGGCCAACACATAGGAATACAAATTTGTAAGTGTTCATGAAATTTGTGTTCATTATTTGAATAAGCTAGTTTAGATTAGAAGGAAAATGAATACCCTAACCAAATTTGTGAAAACAAAATCCTTCATTTTTACATCCGCAACGGAAATAATTGCCAACATGAAATTTTACCTGTGTGGAGAACCGCACTTAAAGTGTTAAAAAAAAACGTTGAGTTTCTTGAAGAAATTAAATAGAAGTTTCATAAAATTCTATGAGATTTATCGTTGCGGATCATCCGTACAGAATGATAATTTAACAGTTATTTAACATAAGAGTTTCTATACGAAAAATTTCGAGCGTGCTCTGTTATTATCTGATGGATGACATGTTCTTTCATCATGTAACATGTTCTTTCATCCCCTAATAGTTTTTTTTTCAATCATCATCGCATGCCTACTCAGAATCTCTTCTAGTCCTTAAAAGCCGTTCTTAAACTGGAAGATTCGCATAAATTCATAATGGAATTTGCTATCGGATCCAAGTCGATAATTCGTTGCACTACCCGAGAAAGGTGACCCATGCTTGTTGATGTTCTCGATGACCCTCTATGAGATTAGTTTAGGGGGTTGTACTGTTGAAACATCCAGCGTGTCTCCATCCTGAGCTCTCGGTAGAGTTCAAAGAACCAATTTACTGGAGCGGCTTGCCGAAAGGAAGCGTTGACTACACCACTGAATATGAGACAGGAAAGTTGACGAAGAAAACCAATCGAATTCTAAAAGGGAAATTTTACTACAAGTGATCATCATTTCCGTTACTAGTGTGGTCTTGGAAATATAGATGGCTTACGAGGAACGTGAAGGTATTACAAGTTTTTAAGTATTTCGCTGAACCATTTCCCAAGCTCTAACGTTAAGAAAAACAAGAGATGAATAAACTAGCTCTGGAAAGAAGTTTGGACAGAAGACGACAAATTTCCCTTCCTAAAATTGCCTAATTACCTTAATTAACTGAGTTTAGAAAAGGAATTTGTTGCTCTAGCTACTACTTGCGACTCCAGCAAGTAAGGCAGTTTGTAAAACTTAAAAATGCCCCTGTGAAAAATGTAGCGAAAAGTTAACTCTAGCAAATTGTTGGCGAAGTCTGAGACATGAGGTTAGCAAAACTCTTTCGCGGAATTGGTCAAATAAACACACGCGCAGGCCAAAAGTTACAGGTACAGGTTTTCATTGAAGCCGATACGTCAGCACCTCGTTAAATGTTCTAAACAGTTAATGGCCAGCAGGTGGGATATTGAATGAAGCATGGGAGAAGTTTCAGTACGGAAGGACACTTACCAATTCAGGCTCTGCTCATTTGCTATGAACATCTTTTATTGTCAGCTCTGTAGCGCAAATAGGAGCGTGCTTGCCTTCTCGTTATTATGTACCAGGTCCGGTACCCAAGACGGAGTAGTTCCCTTGGGAAAGGAAGATTATACATAATATTCTAAAAAACGGTGACGCGCTAGTGTGGCCAGGGACAGGGTGCCCGAACAGCTTTCAAGTAATCGAAGTATCAAATAAAAAGAACAATCAAAGGATTTTGAGTCTTTCTGTCCAAGATTTAACTTCAAAATCCACGTTCATGATTTTCGTCGTTTTTCCACAGTTTTCGTCGCGATTAAAGATGCCGAGAAAATCTCCCGATAACAGCAGTTGAGGGAGAAAAAACTTCGGGCAATTTTCACTCATCATGCAACCGAATTGTGTCTACGTACCACCTATCTACGTTTAAGTTGATTAAATCTTCACTGTTCAAATGACTGAATACACGAATTATTCTATGGAAATTTCAATTCGCAATATGAAGTTCAAACACGTCGGCCATCAATCCATTCAAGGAATTAGAGGAAAATCCGTACCATTTTGGCCCGGCGCAGTTGTTCGAAGTTTCAATAATATTTGAACCCTCGTTGCCAAAATGGAGGCAAACATTTGGTCCCAATGAACGCAACCGTCTCCCGGTACTGACAGTTTATTCAATTCAGATTCGATATTTATTCTCAGGCGTTTGTAAGGGCTGATGAATGGGACGGAAATTTGATTTCATCGTGAACTGTAATTTATGATTGTGATTGACTAATGCTTAACGACCGCATAGTATTTTTAGCACATGCACTTGGTAGCTAAATTAAGGCAAATTGTTTGTTAGAGAGCCCAATGCACTTAAAGAATGCACTTGAAATCTCAAAAAGAGTGACAATTTAGGACTGGACGCCCCAGCATCGTTAGATTGGCTTATTTGACCACCGCCATCGAATGTATGCATCTTGGTAAGCGAAGGGAATTGATTTGTTATTTGTAGTATTTGTTTTCTTGTATTTACTATTTATTTTGCAGTGTTTATTTATTTGCAGTGGGTTAAGGGAATTAATTTGTCGTTGGCAGGGTGTACTTTACGGCACAGAATGAAGGTGCAACATCGAAAATTTGGAACATTCATCAAATGAGCATTTGCTGTTTGTAATTTCTTAATGATGAAAGCAATGCACGCTTTTTCCCACTTTGTCGCTACAGAAGGAAAACATAAATTCGGTACTTTAAATGTAGCTGTGATAGAATCCTCTGTAGACAGTTTTAACATGGATGTATTAATGGACAACTTGAAAAATTGGTTACAACAACGATCGCAATGAAAGATGGGGGTATAGAACAAAAAAAGTACGATCTTGATATCATTAATGTCACTTATAGCTGCAGTAGGTACAGCAATGCTGTCAGTATACCCGAACTGGCTTTAAAAGAACGCTCGTCCTAAGGAAAACTGAGCTGTTAAAAATTTCGCTACTACAACAGAAGCAATCTTCGCAGAGCACCTCAGGATTTTCACTGTGAGTGACCGTCGTTGTCAGTGCATATGGCCCAGAGATTTTCTTAATAAAAGACGTTCCTCCAACTACCCACAGCTGAGTCATCCCGTCTGGCTGTGTGATTCAATCGTTTTTTTATGACTTGACATGGCTTCCTTTTGGCTGACCGTACATTTCCATCCTTGCAATGAAGTAGCAGATGCAGAATAACTTGTAGCTTGGTGACATATTTGAAGATTCAGGAAGATTCACCGGGTTATTTTACGAACATTTACTTGAATATCCTCGTTCATAAGCCGTGGTGTCTGACACGGATTTTGCAGAAGGGGGTGATCACGTACGTGAAGCCAATGTCTCGCAGCATATTACACATCCTGTGAACCTTGGCGTGCATACAGACAGATCGAACCCCTCATTGGCATGGAGTATCGTCAGTTGTACCTCAAAAATATCCCGCCTGCGCAGCATGTGATTTTGGCCACGTCATTCCCGGCACGGAATCGCATTTGGCTGAGGAGAAGTTATTGTTCTGCTCAGACAAGCTTGTGCTCCGGGCAAATATTTCAAACTCTTACTCGTAAAAGCATCGAAACGCATTTATTTCTTAGAAGATACTACGCGTGAAAAGTACCGAAATGCATTTGGTTCTTCAACATCGAATGCGATAATACTTTTTTAATCAACAAAGTAAATTAAACTTAAAGTATCAGTTGTGAAAGCAAGAGAAGAATTTTGTGACTTCTGGTGACAAGAATTGAAGCAAAATTAACATTCTCGAATGATGGAATTTCCGTTCTACACGCTGTTGATGTTGGTGTTAGTTTCAAAGCTGTGTACATTACATGGTTGAATAATCAGGATGAATTTCGTTAATAACGGCGACCACAAATGGCAGGGTGGCTCTAATCATCCTTTGACCTTTATCTATATTTACTATGCGGATTAATTAATTAAGCAAGTACAAAAAAAGAAGAAAAGATAGATTACAATTTTAGTCACGCATGATTTAAAGCATGGTACCAACATTTGTGTGGATCATTTTTTGAATTTATCTCTACGTCGTCGCGTTGTCTTAAAATTAACTGGATAACACAATGCTTTCAGTACAAATTTAGCGAGCGTAACATTTCTTTCATACGTCTGGCGGGATACTTTGCTCACCCTACCATAACACTTTTCACCCTGAAGATTGGGAATCCAATTTAGCAGGTTCAATACTCCTACCCTTGATTGGAAGGCTAGGTCCGAAATTACAGTCCTAGATAAGAAAGTACAAATGCATAATTGACAGATGGAACAGAGCTTAGCTTAGAAATATTTTCTGGAACTTAAATGATGTTCATCGAGCTTGAACTGTAATTTTGAATCAACATTGTATGTCTGTGTGCATAAACCTGAAAATATAATGTTTCTCCATGCGGAAGTCTGCAGAACTAACATTACTCTCAAAATCCTGATCGTTTTACTCTTAGTAAAGAAATGTGAAACATTTAATGAATAATGTAAATTAGGTGCATTATTTCTGAGCAGCATTAAGCGTTGAGTTAGTTCACGTATTCCCGGCGGTAAAATTAAACACTCATTTAATACAATCAAGTAATTAAAAAACTAACTATGCAAATTTATGTATTCTAGACTTCATATACTTTATATAATATCTCATCAATATTACCTTTCAGTTCATAAATATTTTTCAGGGAATATATCTTCAATTCCAGTTGTGTTATTATCTATGTTCATTGAAGTTTCACCTTAATGAAATGTGTTCTAGTATTAATGAAAACAATTATTTTCACAAACGTGAGTGCCGTAGCTGCATCCCAAATTACTAATAAAAATTTTTGAATCACATTACCCTCCAAATAACCCTGCACTTAGCTTACAACTTCACCTGTCACGTGCACTCGAATAAAAAGGGCGTTGCGAAGTTTTACGGTAGCCATAAAGAGTCGCAAAATAATTTTCTTCGGAGTTAATTTTTCCATTACCTTTTCACTGCTGGGAAATGAAGGAGAGAGAGAGCGTAAACGCAAGCAGGGAGAGCCATTCGTGCAGCCTCGCGAGAGGGCGTCCTAGCTCAGCGCTGATTCTACTTGCGCCCGCACAAATGACGGCAATAAATTTAATTCCGAGAAAACTTGCAGTGCAGACCCTAACAGAAGCTCAAACGCGGGAAACATTTAATTCGACAGCAATATTATGCGGCCCTCGCGCGGTCGAGACAGCAACAAAATCGTGCCGAATTTCATGTTTTAAAGTACGTACATATATGGCCGCGACAGTAGAGCCATGAGTTAGAGGGTGCCTGTCGGGAGAAATTTAGGGCACAATACGTGAAAGCAGGAATGTAATATTGGACTGCTTGTAAAAGTTACTCATTCACGAGAGTGAAAGGTGTCTTGAATTTTAAAATGGAAATGGAAAATTTTTCACGCACACATTGTAACGAATTGGTGATTCATTCAGAAAGGCGCAGGATTGCTCATGTAAATGCCCACAGTATTGCGTGTAACTTCTGATATTGAATACACGCCAGCGGGTAACAAATCCACATGCAATTCATGAAAATTTCAGCATTTGTCTAAATTCATGTCAAATGTTGCATTTGTCTAAATTTCAGTGTGCGTTTTGATGATGCCTCACGTACGCTCAAACGGCATTCAAATTTGCACGAGTGCCAGTTTACGACAGTGAGAAGAATTGCCTCAGGAGCTCCACAAACGTGCGTAAATGTAAGACATCAGGGGAATGAAGCCTTCGTTTATTAACGTGCGTTTGTTTTGTTGTGTTCAGCTTGGGCCTCGAGAAACGGGTCAGTGACCAACGACTCGCAGAGCTGGAGACTTTGTTGGCGATGGCTGTCAACAGCCGCCGTATGGCTGAGATGCCGGTTGGCTTCGGACTCATCGACCCCCATGCCATGTGAGTAAATAATTTTAGAGTATAAAATGCATCGTTCGAGTAATTGTGTCAACGTTGATCGAATGATTTGAGGCGCAGTATTGGCTGAGCAGATATCCTCTCATTCGTTTGTTTTTGACAAGTTGTGCGAGAGTCTAGGTTATCTGAGATGCTGTATCTATAAAATTTGACCTCGGAAACTTGGATAAATTATAGTCCATTTTGTAGACGCGGCTTGATTCAACAACTACTCCCGCTAATTTTTGGTTGAGGCAATAGAAGTGAGGTCATGTGAGAGTATTTCCCAACTTATCGACGAACTGATGGTTTTAATACTTTGTGGGTAGGAATTTCAGACAGCGCCTAGCCCATGTGGACTTTGAGAATGCTTTGAGTCGGCTGAAACTGCTTATAGTACCAATGAAACGTACCGAAGGCGGGGCAGAAAACTTGATTACAGTCAATCTTAAAGATAAATACGTTTAAAAATAGTACGACTTAATAATAAATGCAGCGTAAATGTCAGTGTTTCAACTTCCTTTCGTAACGCTTTTTCCCGTAAGAAATTAGGAAAATTTGATGAGTTAGAGGAGTAATAAATAAACCAGTCAACCAACAATAGAAGCATATTGTACAAATAGAATCTTCTGAATTTTGACCACAGGACTGCATCTTTTATTGCTCAATGAGCTACCTACCGTCTTACTTCGTTGGCCATCATTGGAGGGGCTGATGGAATCGGGACTTCTCATTTAAATTTTGTCATTCGAGAAACGAAACTTACCTTCCATTTTGAAAATAAATCAGAACTGTCCTGCATTCAATTTTTTCCCATTTTTAGGACCTCAGAGGCAGTATAAGTAGGTTATGATATCATTCAGATTGACATGGGCGCTTTTAAAATTTTATAATGTTCATAAAAATTGTATACAAATCCATCATAATATTGAGTTACATAGCTTCCGAATCTTTAACGTGTTCTACTTCGACATAGACGTTGAAAACTGTAATCACTGTGAAGACAATCATCAAAAATAAATTTACGTAGGTTTCGCTGTCGCAGTTTCGTTCCTGTTTTTGCAGAAGGGAAACACTCATGATTTCTACGTACAAAGGATTTCGTTCTTTGTGAAGAAGCTCTAACATGACGATACAAGGTTCAAACTCACGTACTTGATACCGTTCTCCCCCAGCGCAAGTGCACAGTTAACGAAAAATGTAAATGAGAAATGTACATCGCAACGATTGTTTTTCTACGTTCGCAAACACCTCACTCGTCGTTGATCGGGAATGGAATAAATTTGCTACCCCAAGTACTGAACTTCAGGAAATTTAATTTAGCATCGATAGCAAACCGATCCATCGGTGCTCATTAGGCAAAATTGATGTGTAGATGTGACCCGAAAATAGCCCATAAGCGGTCTGAACATCGCAACTGGGCAACCTAACTCCGCCAGATAATAACTATGCTCCGAGAAGTTAACCTTCGACGTTCCAATTAAGGCAGGTGTTCGTAAAGCTTCTTTCGAGAGGAGAAGATTTCCAACTTTCATGATGAGTAGAAGAAGGACGAGAAACTTTTCTATGCCCTAAACGAGCATCAAACTCTTGGTGCCAATTGAGCAAAACTTTCTGCTTTTGCTCGTTTGGCGGTCATGGAACCTATTGTCGAGAGTAATTGGACTCATCTCAAAATTAGCAATCATTTGTGAACTTGTTACTTCAATTTTGACATCAAACAGTCTTTCCTGACTTCACGGAATGATGTCCATTGAAGCCAATATACTCATTACAGTTGAATTTCATGTAAGAATGGTTACATCGCTTGGCTTTTCTTCAGGACTACCTGAACTCTGACTAATATTTAATCTTTGTTTACTGCCGTTCACCTCGTGGCTCTCACAAGCACAGGTACAGACAGCTAAGACTGCGTGAAATAAATTTTTACAGAAACGCCTAAATGCGCACTCATTCTTAGCACTTTTGGACTACTCGTAATTTCTTCTTAGAGATGCGGAAACACGGTAAAGATGCAGTAGGAGGTGTCTTTGGAAGGGACCTCTGTACGTACTGGTAAGCGTAAAATCTAGTGCTACGTAGGGAAATTGTAAATAAAGAAAATGATCGGGTTCAAAAAGGAGTTCTTATTCGGGAAAATTTTACTTCGTTTAACTTATTTTTAAAGAAATTTACCTTACCTTGTGGACATTCGTTTCACGTTCTGATTTTGTGAGGCTGGACCTGGGATCCTCATCAAGAAGGTGACTGTTATTATGAAGTATGTATCACTCAACAACGATGCATTAACGTTAATAAAGTAACTATTAATATAGTTAATACAGTCAATAACGAATAAGTATCGCTCTCAGCCGGAATTTTGAGAAGCTACTAAGTGGGGCCGGAAACTGTTTCTTCCCTAGAAAAAGAATCTTTTCAGCAAAAATCAATATTCTAACATCCCAACTTTATGATCAGATTTATTGGTTAAAGTCATTTGCTCTGCTGTTCACAAATGGTCGTGACTATCGCAAATTGTCGAGGTACCTCAGTGGAGGCTCATGTTTATGACGCATTGGCTTACGCAACGGCCGAGCGAACACGAGTTCACAGAATCATAATCCTATTATCAGCGATCGGAAAGAAAGCTGACGTTCAACTTCCTGTTGTTCAGGGGACGTTCAAAGTTAACGAACCGTGAAGTGCTGGAGATTTTTGGAGTCCTGGCCATGGAAGTTCCTTCGTTCTGTGTCAATTTAAACTCCTTTTATGGCAAAAATTCCTAGAAGAGAAATAAACTTTAAGTCTGAATTCGAGAAAAACACACTAAAGGCTCTTCACGTGGGAGGCAATAATGAAAAATAGCCTCGCGTGCGTTGAAATTGAGGAGCAATTAACTTGAAGGATTCAAGCAAGCTCGACAAAATTTCTCAAAATCCTTCATGAATTTATACAAGAAGGGTCATGGATCCTGATCTGCGCTCTGGTGCATATTTTCAAATGTTGATCAACCAAGAGGTGAAAAAGTCAGTGCGCAGTGGCTCAGTCAAGTACACGTAGCGCTGCTGAAGGATGAAGCAATTACCAAATCTTTAACACTTCTGCAACAAAACGTTCTTTCGCAGGGACCACTGATGCTATATGTGATCCAATTATGGGGCGAGCGATGTTATGATGCACTAATGATGCAAGCGTTGTGATGATGCACTAATGATGCGAACGATGTGATGGTTCACTAGAAGGCATTAACACTTACATTTTGTGAATAGTGCTTCGAGGAGAATCAAACTGGAATGAAAAAGTAGACTTAGATGGTGATAGTTAATTTTGCTTCTGCTTGGATCAAGTTTTTTAGGGTGCAAATCTTTTTCCGATTTCTGTAAACATAATTCAAAAGCTGCAAGCTCATCTATGTTGAAAACTTCTCATGTACGTTCCTGAGAAGTAATCTAAATATTTCTCGTTGGGTATGAAGTTTAGAATAAACTTTCATCTTCTAATCCGTGCTAATCATTTGCTATTTTAGGACTCATTTCCAGATCAAGGGATAGAAGATGCTGTCTTTTCGCGGAAGATGTCGTTAAGTTGTTTACGCCTTCTTTAGCGTTGCATAACTCCAGAACTTTTGCCATCTCATCAGCAACTCGAAAAAATCCCAATGCCTAGTTACAAAAATAGATGACCTGCCACTCAACACGCTTGATATACAGCTAGCTTCCCACTCAGACATGCTCGTCACTCGATCATCAACCATGAATGCGACTGAATGTATTTGCTCAAAAATGGGAAGTTAAGAGGTGTGGTAATGGGAAGAGGTAATGGGAAGTAACATGCCAGGGAATGGGAATTTTAATGAAAAAGAGGTACAAAATTTTCATCAACCTGAACACTTTTGCTCCTAAGAAACTTTGCGAAGAAAATACTCGTTTTTGAGATAATAGCTGTTTAATATTTGAAAAGAGGAAATTTGAAAATAAAATTGCCCATAAACAATTTAGTTATGCATTTACTTTAGGGAAATTGTTCGAAATTTCCATCACCCACATCGACGCACATCGAATTTTGGGGACACATCAAAAGCTCTTTTTATTAACCACCTGTGGAATCAGAGGAAGATTTCGTGGCAAGAATTGAAGCGGCTTCTGGTTATATTTCTGCTTTTTCCACAATATCGATCCAGCAGTCCTTAAGTGGAAGGTATCAATGTGGGTGGGGGAAACTCGGGAAGCAATTTCAGTAAAGTAAATGCATGCATAAATAAATTATTGTTTGAGAATTTAGTTTTCTAAACAGCTAGTAATTCAAAAAAGTTCTTCACAAAGTTTCATATAGGGAAAAGTATTTGGTTGGCCACTGAAGTGAAAACATTTGAAGATACGTCTTCTTCCCTAACATCCGTTATAAAATAGGACTCAGTAAGTAAATAGCAGCTGTGCTAAGTAGAGACGTAACGTAATGAGGCGGTGCAGAGCATGAACTTATTTTATGCTACGCAACAGCAAAATACATAAATATTATAACGGTAAAGTACATATAACAATATCATACAGAATGCTCAATCGTGAAGTAGTCACTTTCTTTCAATGGTCATGATAAATTCCCTGAGCTCATCTATGTTTGTGACTAAATCGAGTTGTTTAATCGTAGAATATGTTAAACTATACGCAGGTAATTATTCTACGTACTCTCATATATTTTATTTTCACGGGCTCTACATATAGTTTCGTAACGGAATGATGTTTCGTTTTACCTGAAATGTGGTACGCTTTAGCATACGATGAAGTCGCGGAATTATCTCCGTTCTATGTAATTGATCTCAAGGACTTGAAACAGATCCAAGGTAATGCTAATAGATCATATGAAATGCAAATGGCTCTTAGGGAAAGCTAATGGATTTGGAACGTCGTACTTACGAAGGGCTCCCTCGCATCTGACTCACGAACGCGCTGGACGTAAAGGGAATGTCGTGAAAATCTTTGAAAGCTTCGATGGAACATGAACTTCTTGCAGGGGTTGGGTTAATGAGCTGAACTGGAGCAAGAATAGGACCTTGATGCTCCTTTTTATCCTAAAACTTATATTTCCTAGAAATCATCCTATATCCAATAGGACAAAACTAATGGTGACCATAATTGAAAAGTCAAATTTGATGTATAGGGAAATAAGGACTTTGCTCCTGTACTATTTCATGAGGAATCTGGAAGGTAAAATAACAATTCGAGAGTGCATCATTGCTTAAAATAGGACATGACGAAGAATTTTTGTAATTTGATGGAAGTTACAACAAAATATTGGCAAAATAAAATTATGTTTGATAATTTATTTAAAAATTATAAATTCAAGGATAATAATCGTATTATCAGTATTTCCTGAAGTGATCAGAATAATATGAATGAACATTTATTCTAACTAATAAATACGCTGAATACACTAGAAATGATTTGAGATGAGAAATTTGTTGAACAAAAAGATTTAAGTGATACACAGGAAACATAAGTTAATAGGAACTCACGTACTTCAGTATATTGTTAATTACACACCACGCTCATTGTCATGAAGATGGCAGTTTATCCTCAAGGTAGTTGAGCGAGGAATTTAGCTTTATCATCATAAAACGACTATGATTTCTGTCATAGTCGTCGTTTTTAACGTTCCAAGCATATAGGGCCAAGGGAAAGGGCCTAATTATTTCGCAGGTCTTTTGTTGCGTAGTGAAAAGCTCCACTCGGAAGTGTAGCCTGGAAACCGTCATGGAAACGGGACTAACTCTGCGCCTCGTAAGCGCTGCTGTCAGCAGCTCTTTTGTTGAGCTTGTTGGTCTACGGGACTGGAACAACACGGGCTGTAAACTAGAGGGGCTGACTAGGGGGAGATTTCTGGAACAACATGTGTACTGGAGCAACAACTGAACTAGAGCAACACGGGCGCAAACTAGAGGGGCTGACTAGGGGGAGATTTCTGGAACAACATGTGTACTGGAACAACAACTGAACTAGAGCAACACGGGCGCAAACTAGAAGGGCTGATTAGGGTAAGATTTCTGGAACAACATGTAAACTGGAACAACAACTGAACTGGAACAACACGGGCGCAAACTAGACGGGCTGACTAGGGTCAGATTTCTGGAACAACACGTAAACTGGAGCAACAACTGAACTGGAATGACATGTACTGCAAACTAGAGTGGCTGACAAGAATGAGATTTCTGGAAAAACACGTATATTGTAGCAACAACTGAACTGGGACAACACTGGCTGCAAATTAGAGGGGCTGACGAGGGTGAGCTTTCAGGAACAACACGTAAACTGAAACAACGACTGGACTGGAACGGTACGGACTGCAAACTAGAGTGGCTGATGAGATTCGATTTGTATTTTTTTGGCTTGTGACGCGTAAAGTACAGCTCATCATTTCAAAGCGGGGTGTGGAAGTGATTCAATGTAACTTTATACTTGAAAGTGATTAGAGGACGTGAGAAAATCTTGATCCGTTAAGAGGATAACTTGAATAAAATTCGATCACGAGGTGTGTTCTGCTTCATCGAATTAGTGGAAAATTTCATCAAGCCGTATAATTTCTAGTATCTTCAATCGTGCTTCTTTTTACGTATATTCTCTGAAAATGGCGAAGACTCAGCTTCTCTGGAATTAACTATTGCTGATAAGATTAAGTTCTAACGAAGCACGGGGGCTTTGATTGCGTGGAAGAACAAACCTCAAAAGTTTCGTTACGCTCAGGTGCGGTGCAGCACGAAACTCTGACGTTAACGCGTGAACTCAAAGTTTTGCACATAGATCTGCTTGCCGTTTTTTCCAAGGCAAAATGCGTCATTGTATGAGTACCTTAAAATATCATGAGTGCGAGAGAGTTTTAATCTCAGAAATATCAGGCCTGATGTGCCGCTCAGAGACGGTAATTTAACTGCCCGAGTCCTCGCGAGCAGGGGTGATGCAGGCAAGTGGTTCGTTCCATGGGGTGTTGGGAGCGCGAGGGCTAGGCAAGTGGCAGCTCCTCCCTCAGTGGCAACTATCCTTTGAATGGCCAGCCCTCAGGAATTAATGTCATGTTAGAGTTTATTATTAATAAGTAGGGATGTGGTCTGGCTGAGTTCTGTGATGATGTAAAATAGGACGCTCAGGTATGTTACGCTTGACACAGTTTGTCCGCTTGAGTGAAAGTAACGAAATAAAATATTGGAGGAGCGACTGTGTCCTCAAGAACACTTGTTCACGCGAAGGAAGTCAATTCTACACAGCTGGCAAGAGCTTGAAAAAGTTGAGAAGGACGATCACTGCTTGTTTATATTCGGTGCTTCACGAGCGTATTCATTCATTCTTACATTGATGAAGGAGACTGCGCCATAAAGAATGACTTATGTCATAGACAGGTCGTGAAGAACTGACCTAAACTTCAAAATCACAGAATTTGACTGAATGCGTACATCAAGTATAATGTTTAAAAAAGTGTGAATAAAACACATCTGTAACTACATTCAGGGCACTTTTTTGAGAAAAGGACATTAATTAGGACATGAAACAGAAAATTTAATGAGCAAAAATCTTTAGAGCGGAGTAACTATGTACATGAATCATCAAAGCAGACACCGAACCACAAGAAATAATATAATTTGATCCTGACTTGCAGATGCCTTAAGAACACATCAGATGCTGGTTTAAGAGCGAATTTATTCTGGGAAACGTTGACTCTTGAAGATTAGGTGATTTCTACCTCTCAAAATAATTTGAATAAATGTAAATTTGAAAATAGTGCTTCTCAGATGGCAAAGGATAGACAATAGGCAATAGAGCTAGGTTTGTCTATCGTATACTATGGGAACTGATGTCCCAATGGGGGCACTATCAGGTTACCGCAGCTATAGGTAGGCCATCTGTAGTTCTATCATTTGTGCCCACTTTTGCACCTTCTTCGTTATGTTTTCTTTGTATTTCTCTTCTTTATTCTTAATTTGCTGTTTCCATGCACCGGGGATCCTGTGAGGGAACAAACCATGATCATAGATTCCTCGTTTCCTTGAGTCAGTTCGAAATGGTCCCTTCATTTCGCTCTTTTCCTATGACATTTCGTGTGGATAGGAAGCTTTAGACCATAATTACAACTAACTAACGAAATGTAGAAACGGCATTGCATTCATTATTGAAAATTGTAATTTTTCTTCTGTCTTTCTAAAGTGGAAAAGAACGCCTCTGCCTCTGTCGTAAACATTGGCGTTCAAGGAGAAGTTTGTTTTCTCAAAGCTTTCCAAAGAGCAAAATCAGTTCTGAAAGAGTCAGAGGGTTTCCATCGCACACCATCGAGGGTAATAGAGGAGGATGGCAAGGGTGCGAAGCACAAAATCGATGTGAGGGGAGGGCGTCAAAATCGAATTCCCATCTTCGCGCATTACTCGAATGAGTCCCTGGCGAGACAATGGGTCTCGCGATCCTTAACTTGCGTAGCGTTGCAGAGTTCAGCTTCTGCTTAAGTTCTTTCTGCGGAATGATACTGGCAGGTCATGAATACCCATCACGCAATCTTCATTAGAAGGAAAGAAAAAGATGCTTACGTGGTTTTCATTCTTAACTCATTTCACGACGCATGCTCCTCTACTGAATAAAAATCCTAACAGGTATCCTTTTAAGGAGATTGGGGTGATTCACTTTTTTTTCAAGGCACTCCCAACTATTGAAGCCTACGATGAAATGGTGATACTTTAATACGTACTTTTCTCCAGTACGCCCGTAGAGAACACGGTGAAAAATTCGTGTTTTATTTTGTAACACAAAGTGCCAAATATTTTTCCTAACTGCGATGGAAAGTTTGATGAATCATTGTGTAAGCAAGCGCAGTCCTGATTTTTTTATTTTGCTGTATAATTTCCACTCTTACATCAATTTCTACAAGAGTGTAAGACACTCAAATTCCAGAAGACAGTTTTAGTATCTCTCACTCTTTATCACGCGACAGTCAATGCTGAACTTCATCTCACCGTTCAAGGAATCTAAATTCGATATTTCTCTCTCAACAATGGCCTTAACGGTGCCCAAAGGCATTCAAAAACCTCCATTCATGCAAATTTGAAAGCTTGAGCGTTTATTCCGCTGAAAAGTTAGGCCTAACGTACAAGATTGGCGGTATTGCAACAGCTTTTGAATGGCGGAGGCTGTTTTCCATGGCGTTGGACTCATCAGACCCATCAAAACGATGGAGCTCATACTGGAGGTATCGAATCGAAACTAGAATTCAGGGAAGAAATTTATTGAACTTTGGACAAACGCACACGTGAGAATTGACTCAGCTGGTTAAGTAGGTCCCATTCTGACACGAGATGGGATTGGTAAAAACATTTCGAGGACACTTTGTAGAAAGAAAACAGCTCTGTAACAATTCTCTTTGAATTTCTGAGGACGGATCAACTTACTGTTTTGTTGGCCTTCCTCTTCCCGATGGAAGTTTGATGAGACTAGAATAGGTCCATAAGTCATGAATACCTTCTTTCTCTCAATTCGTTTTTTTGGCATCCCATTCGTTCAAAGAGCACAACATCGGCCCATACGAGGCGTGTTTACCCTGGGGCAACTGCAGAGGACATTTTGAATAACTATCATGGATAAAATTCGACAGAGAGAAAGTAGGTAAGGTATTCACAATTGTTTTTCCATTTCCTGAATTCTCAGAGCGACTTCCCACAATCATATGTACCCCGCATTCTCTTTGGTTTCAATTACTTGCACTAAAATACGGAAAAATTACACTGTGTTGTGTTCCGCTTGTGATGAGCACGGCAATTAACTCAGACAATATTCCGCTGCCAAAATGTTACCTTGGAGATTTTAAAGATTTATTGTTGGTTCTAATGGAAACGCGTAGATTTTTTTCCCAATCAGCTCTTTATTAACAGCACTTCGATTTTTATAAAGATTGTAACAAAAAATGTTCATTCATACATCATACAACAAGATGAACTGGAGTCTCTTATGTTTTTTTGTCAATAGTGAAAGCCGCCGTAGCTTTTTATCTCACAAATATAGCTTGTGTCACACGGATATAGGTTTGTGTAGCACAATTGTAGCTTTGTGTCACATGGATATAGGTTTGTGTAGCATAAATATAGCTTTGTGTCACGCGGATATAGGTTTCGATGGCATAAATTTAGCTTTGGATCCCACGAATTTCACGTACCTGACAGGGTTGGACTTTATGAATATGAAAATTACCTTACCTTCTGAGGTTCATACTTTAATTGCATGGAATGGAATCTCTCGACTAAAAATCACCGCGTCGTAGCTCAGGTGTAAAATATATATATAA